>WBMW01005429.1:663717-708353 GCA_013396635.1 Penelope pileata
CCCCCAAGTCCCTCTCCTCAGGGCTACTCTCATGCCATTCTCTGCCCAGCCTGTATGTGTGCTTGGGATTGCCCTGATCCAGGTTCAGGACCTTGCACTTGGCTTTGTTGAACTTCATGAGGTTGGCATGGGCCCACCTCTCAAGCCTGTCCAGGTCCCTCTGAATAGCATCCCTTCCCTCTGGCGTGTCAACTGCACCACACAGCTTGGCATCATCTGTGAACTTGCTGAGGGTGCACTCAATCCCACGGTCCATGTCGCCGACAAAGATGTTAAACAGCACTGGTCCCAGTACCGATCCCTGAGGAACACCACTCGTCACTGGTCTCCATTCAGACATTGAGCCATTGACCGCAATTCTCTGAGTGAGGCCATCCAGCCAGTTCCTCATCCAGCGAGTGGTTCATCCATCAAACCCATATTTATCCAATTTATCAACCAAGATGTTGTGTGGGACAGTGTCAAATGCCTTGCACAAGTCCAGGTAGATGACGTCGGTTGCTCCCCCTTTATCCACTGATGCTGCGAATCCATCATGAAAGGACCAGGCATGGGAGCCTCTCATGATGTGATCCAGGAAACTGTCACCTTCAGCCTCGTTCAATAGGTCCTGACAAACTTGCATACAGTGTCCTTTCTGTTCCTGTGTGAGCATTCATGGGACCCACCTGGGACAAACTTTGAGATATTCCAACATTGCCACCATTGTTTCCAATGCACTGAAGCATATATTCAGCTCTGTACACAGTTTCCTAGTCACAATCTGCTGATTCATGTGGATGAGCTGATTAAGCTGCTCTTCATTTTGTTGCATGACAGCTGTGCACAGCCATCCGGAACATGGCCTGTTTTTCACATCGCTGTCTCCACTGTTGAAACGCACCACTACTATCTCACTGTGCTCACATCCACTGTTTGCTCTCCGTGAACGTTCAGCAAGCATCGATGAATGCCAATGGGTGCCATTTTTTCCACATGGAGGAATTCAATTCCACAGCTTTGCTTCATCTGCGCTCCCATGTCAGATGCCATTGTGCTAGACTGCCTCTAGACTGCCTCTCTGCTGCCATCTGTCACACAGCAACAAAATGGAATGGAATATTGATGAGAAGGTTCAGCCTCTACTGCCATCCCACTAACATCCGCCTCAGATGTTGTGGGCCAACATTGTAACATAGGAGGCATTACTTTCAGTGCAGCCCTCATACTTTAAGACAGGAAGTCAGCAGCCATGTGTTTTTTGGGATGTCCAGGAAGACTGGCTCTTTCTGGAGCATTTCTCCCAACAGAACAAGAGAAGGAACAAAATATTTGTGAAGGACAGGATTCAAGACAAGAAAAGTGTACTTACTAGCTGGCACTATAGCAGAAAACTGGAGGAGCAAACATGCACAAAGGTTTGCAGGCGCTTCATTTGGGTGCAGTGCCTGTATATGCCTTTAGCCCTCGCTTCCAGTCATCGCAAACCAGGCATGGGAACTGAGGAGGGGCTGCAGCTTCTCACTCACTTGGCTTCCAGGGTGAAGAAAGCTGCCTTTGAAAAGATGGGCTGTACTGCTCAACTTCACAGGGAACAAGGAGCCACAGGGCCCAGCCTCATGAAGTCCAGGTGGGCAAACTCTAGAAAACGAGGCTCCTACACCTGGAGCAAGAGGTATAAAGGCAGGACCTCTCCAGAGGTGCATGATGCGTTGGGCTGGCACAACTAGCTGAGGCTGAGGCTTGGCTTTGGGTAGTGCTGGCTGAGTCACTGCTGGCAATCGGTGTCCCAATGCTTCATGTGGGTAACTGCTGCCTGGCATATATCTCCCAGCCCATCCCTCCTGTGCTCTTGGCAATGGTGCTTGGAGTGAAAACAAATAAATAAAATAAAACAAAAACCCTTCCTCAAACGCCCAACCAGCGTTTTCCAATGTGTTTGAAGCCTTTGAATGCAGAATGTTTGGAACCTATTTTCAGAAAGAGTTCCAAAGGTTTTCCAAAGCCCAGATTTGTCTAGACTCTCCCATCCTCAGTGCAGGGAAACAGGGTGAATGGATAGGGTGTGATATGGATTTTTCTGAAAGTTTGTTTGGATTTCAGGAAGTGAACAAGATAAGCCAAATGGCCCTTTCCTGCTTGTGCTCTTTTAATATATTTTTTTTCTCAATAAGTCCTCACAAGAAATTCTCGAAATAAAGAAAACTCAGATGAGTTTGTCAAGCTCCCTCCACCTCGCTTCTCCTTTAAGCCACCCACACATGAAATTGGGAGTTAGCACCAAATCAGTCTTTGCAAGCTGAACCCTTGGGCACAAATGAGAGCTGTTTCCTTTGTCATTTCTGCAGCATATAACAGTATTTTCCTTCTTTTCCCATCCCTTTCAAAACTTGCAGAGAGACTGGGAAATAATTCACTGTAGACTACAGATTGTACCACAGGAATGAGGTAAGAAAAGAGGAGAAAGGGGAGAAATTAAATAATCCTTATCATGTTGGGTATCGCAGGTGCTGAAGTGTGAATGAGACCTTTGACATCGCATTGGTCTTGCTGCCAGAAAAACCCAAGCAAAGACCAAGTCAGCAAGGCTCCAGCCCAGCTGCCCCACGTCCAACAAAGGGCCAGGGGACTGCATAACAACCAGTTACAAAAATCACTTCTCTGGACAGATTTGTTCCTGTGTATGCTCGTTTACTTGGCATAAAGTCTGGTCTTCATGCTCCTTCCATTTTTTCATAGTCCAAGGTACCCATGACTGTTCAGCTTGCCAATATGTGTCTGACCCTTTGTGTCCTGAATCAGATAGACCTCAGAATTTGAAGTTTGAGAAATATGGATTTCATTCTGGGGCACCTATTCTGGCACACACAGAAACCTAGCTGGTTTCTGTGTGTGTCCCTGTCTAGGATAACATATTTCTAAGTGTGAGAGAAAACCAAGTGTCCCAACGAAAATTAATTTTATTTTCCCCATCTGACCCTGTACTATCATGTCACACTCCTTCCTCCCAGCTCCCAGTTCTCTGGCTTTGTTTCAGTACAAAATACAAACATTTGCCAGCAATGCTTTTCAAAAAGAAGGCTTTTAATATTTGATCAGAAAGGTCTCTGGAACACTGTGTATTACTGTACGTTTGAGGCTGGGGAAATAAATTCTACTCCTCTGCTGGAACATGCTGACCTTCCTTCCCTCTTGTTTGTTTGTAAGATCCGAACTAATTTATTATTCGAAATCGACACCACCTAAAAGTGTTTCCTGGAATTATTTTTTTTAAAGCATCTTGCTAAACTGAGCCTATAAGGCCATTTACTGTAGTAGAGACTTTTCCACCAGCAGATGTTACCATAGCCTAACAGAAAGATGGAGAAGGACTACAATAACAAGGATATTAATGACACTAAACAATGTAAAGGGTTAATACATCAGATAGACTTTGAAAACAGACATGATAAACGCTCAGAACAGTTTGAAATCTGTAGCAGATGAGTGAGTGGCAAAGAAAATCTGTACCATTCCTCTAAGAGTTTCTGAAATGCCATTTTTTATTTTTTTGTGTTTTTTGTATAGGCCATTAAGTTGTATGCTGATGGTTGGTGCTTCTTTCTTTGAAGATACATCCCTGTTGTGAAAAATATAAGTACTCTTAATAAAAAAGCCTCTTAATAAGTCACGTGTAGCAGCATGAGCATCTGCCCACCCCTCTCCAAGGGGCTTATTCTCTATTTTGGAGATCACAGAATCAAAGAATCATTAAGGCTGGAAAAGTCCTCTACTCATCAAGTCCAACCATCAACCCATCACCACCATGCCCAGTAAACCATGTCCCTCAGTGCCACATCTCCACATTTCTTGAACACCTCCAGGGACGGTGACTCCACCACCTCCCTGGGCAGCCTGTTCCAGTGCCTGACCACTCTTTTGGAGAAGAAATTTTTCCTAATATCCAACCTGAACCTCTCCTGGCACAATTTAAGGCCATTACCTCCCATCCTGTCTTTAAAATGGGGGAAGAACAGGTTATTTTCCATATTACTGATGTGTTTAGCCTTTTGGATGAGGCTTTCAATAGGGAATTATGGTAGTTAGACATTATCCATGTTAAAAAAATACTCAGCTTTCCTGTATCTTCCTGAGCACCTTTCTATATTTGTCCCTGTCAGCCTAACCCTTTTCCTCTAACTTGTCCGTAATTCACCTGGCTTACTGGCTCTGAATCTCCTGCTCTGCAAAACAGAACTGATTTTTTGCTACAACATTGCAATAAATTTGAAGAAATTTCTATGCGATATCATCCCAAGACTTCCAGGTAAAATACACTCTAGTCACAATGTTCCTGCAGTGCCAGTGAATGACGGCTGTGCTTTGGGGGTGTGTGAATGTGTGTGTGCATGGTGCTGTTACCTCTTCACTAGGAGGTATCCCATGACAGAATTGCTGTCAGATCATAAAGCTGTGACCTCCCCAGCAGTCCAGTCCTATACAGACTCAAACTGCATAGTCGGAAAGCATTTCCAACAAAGTGTTTTTGAAAAACAGTGTGTGTGTTTCATCACTTACTCTGCTGCAGCTGCTCTTTTGGCCTTTTCCATCATTTTGTTTCTTTCAACTATTCATTTATCTCCCTGGTGGGAAAAGAGATGAGACAGTAATGTATGGAAACCATAAAAGGCCTTGCTTTTAGGATATTTGGAACAAAGATGGGGATGTCATTCGGACAGAGCAGGGTGGTCTAAAGAAATAGGATCCCAAAAAAATCTAAGAGTCAAATGAAGGAAGCGTAGGCTACTCCAACTACCCAATTATCAGATATTTTGGGCTGCTCAGTTCCAAGTAACATACACTTCAGTCAAAGTCTCAACAAATGAGTACATAAAATGAGTGTTCAGAACATTGCAAAAGCATCTTCCTTATGCATTTACATATTTAATTATAAGTACCCAGCTTTGATCAGTACCTGTTGCAAATAGATGTGTTGAGTAAAGCTGTGACTGCTCCAACTGTGCCTAAAATGGCTGAGGGCCCGAGGACACTCTTTTCAGTGTGGGTGGCTATGCAAAACTCAGACTCGTCAGGGAGGCAGTTAGACTGCAAGTCTCAATTTGTCATGCCTAATTTCACCATTTATGGCTGCAATACATTATGTTTGGAGAGGGAGTATCAGCAGCATACCATGCATTAATCCAAAGGCTGAATTCCTTAGTAGATTAAATAGCTTTCATCTCTGATAAGTGATTGCATTTCTGTTGCACAAACGGTGCTGTGAAGCACATAATGCAGTTAATAGCTGGGAAAGAGTACAGCATGAGAAAGTCCCTTTCCAGACTCACTTCCTCAGGATGTCATTTGGATTTAGAAATATCTGTGGGCTGCAAAGCTTCCACCCACGTTTCTAACTTCACTCTTTCCTGGATGCTTGAGTTCCCTTAGGACCAACATATCATGGTATACCAAAAAATATTATATATAGCTTTGCCCTCTAGATCAGCAGTGCCCTCTGGAAGAACCCTTTGTTTTACTGGCAGCAGCAAATACACGTTACCCAAAGCTGCAAGATCAGCAGAAATGAGGAGCTTTTCTCTTTGACAGCAGCTGTAGTTGTCTGGGCTGAAATACCTCAGATTAGTATGACAGTTTACCACAAAATATCCCCATCCTGCCCGAGGAGCCTGCCCAAAACATGCCCTTTCTCTCCTTACCTTCCAGTCTTGGCAGCGTGTGAATGCTTATTTTCCCAGTCTGTCACATAAGAAGCTCTTAAGAAATGTTCCTTCCTCACTCATTTCTGCTAACTCCGTAAAAAAAGTTTAAAATGCAAAGGGACAAAACTACAGAAAACTATTTATTGAGGGAAGAGAGCAAATTCTGTTTCTACACACAGAAGCAATAGAGAGCAGTCTATAACCAAAACTCTAAGCCAGTGCTGCTTTTAGATCTGAGATAATCGCCAAGGTATTTAGCAGAACAGAATGCTGTGTTTTATGGCACACTCTCTGCCTGAAAACTACTACTTAATGGACTGGGGTGACAGTAAAAGGCACATTTCTAAAAGTTTGGACAGCAGAATTATACTCTGAAAAGTAAGACATGCCTCTGTACTCTGAAAACTGAAATAAATGCGAAATTAAATTTACTGTCTTAAAAAAAAATACTTTGCTCTAGCTTCGCAGTTGGATTTAAAAAAATCACACTAACCTCTTGGTGGCTTCTGAGACATTATTAAAAATAAATAAAGTTCTGCAGTTTGTTTTCTGTCATATCCTCCAGTTTCAGATGTAATTGAAGGTGCAGTTTGGTCTTTTGCACAAACATTCAAATTCTGTTGGTGATGTTTGCGGTTCTGTTGCAGACAGCACCAAGCTGAGTGGTGTGGTCAACACACTGGAGGGAAGGGATGCCACCCAGAGAGACCTTGACAGCCTGGAGAGGTGGGCCCATGTGAACTCCATGAAGTTCAACAAGACCAAGTGCAAGGTCCTGCACATGGCTCAGGGCAATCTCAAGCACAAACACGAGGGTGATCAGAGGGCTGGAGCACCCCTCCTATGAAGACAGGCTAAGAGAGTTGGTACAGTTCAGCCTGGATAAGAGAATGCTCTGAGCAGACCTTATAGCTGCTTCTAGTACCAAAAGGGGAAAGCTGGAGATAGACTTTATCAGGGAGTGTAGTGATAGAACAAGAAACAATGTTTTTAAATTAAAAGAAGGTTGGTTTAGATGAGATAGTAGGAAGAAATTCTTTACTGTGAGAGTGGTGTGGCCCTGGATTAGGTTGCCCAGAAAAGCTGTGGAAGTGTTCAAGTCAAGGTTGGATGGCGCTTTGAGCAACCTGGTCTAGTGGAAGGTGTCACTGCCCATGACAGGGCGTTAGAACTAGATGATGTTTAAGATCCTTCCAACCCAAACCATTCTATGATTCTATGTAAGAACCAGAAAAGGCAATAGGACATTATTCTGGAGCTTCGCGGTGTCTTGGAAGTAATAGCAGGAGGGGAAAGTAGTTACAAATCATTGGTGAGACTAGATTAACTCTCCATGTCCAAGCAATTTAACAGTGTTACTGCTCATGAATAATCTAACTTCACAGGGTCTCTGATTGTATTGCCTTGGCGATGGCGCATACCGGGCTGCTGTTTTACATATATATTGGACACAAGAACCCTCTTCAAGTATCATGTGAAAGGCTTTTGTATTGTTCTGTCCACTTTCCTCCAACAGTAAATTTCCTACCATGGCTATGTTCCCATATCAAAATATACAGTGCTTTTACTGGTTATAGGCCAGGGAGTGGAATTCTTCACTAAGTCTCCCAGACATCATCCTTCCTCAGACTCCAGGAGCAGGACAAGGTGGCCAGGATTTACATCTGAGGGGTATGTAGCTGTTGCTGATGGCCTCTGATTGCCCATGCTGGAATAAGACATAGGATATAATTAAGATGTCCCTCAGTCTCAGCTTATTTATGAAGGGGATATGTATGAAGGAAGAGACAAAGACTTGGCTCCTTTGCTCCCTTCTGTATCTTGCTACAAAGGAGACTACTTCCATCTGGAAAGCGCAAATGTAGTCACTGATACGACTGCGTCTTGTCACTTAGTAAATCAGTCCTGAAGACCATTCTCAATGTTTGCTTGAACCACATTTTTTTTCACTGACTGCAGTATTTGGGAACAAGTTTCAGGGAATCTTGCATAAAAATCAGTTCTTTAGAAGGTTGGGAAGGTATATAGTGGGTGAAAAATTGCTCTCACAGTCTTTTTGCTTTGAAGATACCATAGTTAAATTAGAAGAAAATAAAGGATTATGAGCTTAAATCTCACACTCATTACTAGTTCAGGGAAGCCATAAACATTTCCTGTTTGTTGCAATGTATCTGTTTTCCAGAACAGTCAACACAGAAGCTCTTCAAGTTTTTACACGTAAAAACACAATCCTTTGGATTTTATTTTGGTGAAGTTCAACCCTGTTTACTTTTTCTCCCATGGGCGTTTGGTTGTTATTTTGCATTAATCTTTGAAATTATGCCACAGTGAAAAGCAACGCTCCAAATTTTAAACACTAAAGATGTTGACATCTATCACCCACAGTAGTCTGAAAATGAACATGAGATAGTTCCCTTTAGTACTTCAGTATCACTTGAACAACACAAGTCCTCACAACACCACGGGTCTGCAAAATGCTTGTACTTTAAAACTGTTTGTGCATACACACACAAATATTCTTCTGTAATATCCCCCAAAACGCCCACAACCACGAAAGAGGAAGATTTGAAGAGAAGCAGAAATGTGCCTGGCACCACCTTTCTAGTTCATTATCCTTCTCCTGGAAGAAGACACTGCAGAAATTGTTTTTGCTTCTCTTGTCCCAGTATGCCCAAAGAATCCTCTGAAAGTTTTCCTTGACAAGGTGGCCAGGACAGTGACAGTTTCAGGTACTTTTAGAACAACATATGTGACAATTTGATTTTTGCAGCTCTGGCCATAACCACTTCAGTCATTCTTAGAGCCTTTCTTAGAGACGTAAGGGTGGCAGCTTCTTGCTTCTTGGATGTTCAATAGCTAGTAAGAACACTTTTCTGTAGGGTGTTGCAGGGCTTTTATGGTTATCCTTAGCACTAGATAGTGTGATGACTCTCCCAGCCATGGCCTAAAAGCACAGCTAAGATCACTGAAAATTACTCTGGTTTGTGTCATTTCTTAGCTTAACATTTGTTTGTTTCAGGGGATTTGAATGCACATCTTGTACCTCCAGTGTAGGTGTATGTGAGCCATGAGCAGGCTGTATGCGGCATATGTGGTATATGTTGGGCCTTTCCCATCACTGATCTGTTTCACTTTGTTGGCAATAACTCTTCACGGGACTGGGGAAGGTGAGGTCTAGAGGTCAGGGCATTCCTGTGGGAAGAAGGAGATCTGCGTCATTCGTCCCATGGGAAGGCTTTGTGTGTGGCCTGAGACACTATTACTCACTTTCTCTCTGGCACAATGGCTATTTTTGTAGGTTCAAATTACTGCAGAGAGAGGAAAGATCTAAATCAGGGTCTTCTAGATCCTCAGAGTGCTGTAACCTACCAGCCATTGGGGGAACACAGTGAGAGGGGGCCATCTTCCTTGGCTGTGCTCTGTAGGCACCAGTCCAGCTGGGGTGTACAAGACTGCTTTCACAAGTGAAATGGGCACGGAACAATTTTCTGTAGATCATGGCAAAGCCCAGGTTTGGAGCACTTGCTTTACAACCTAGCATGGTAAAAGAGAGACTAAAAGCCTGAGCTTTAGGTGGCCAGAAGATGTCAGTGGTGGAAACACAAGTGACAAAGGTCTTCATACGCCTCTAGAATTAGGTGGTAGCTGAGCAAGGGTTTTAGATACCCTCAGGAGCAGTATTTAAGACTCTGAAGCCTTTTGAAATGGAGACCAGTGTGTTTTCCTCAGGCAAGGCCCTCAGAATCAGAGTCCCCAGACTTCATCAGGGGCTGTACCATGCAGAACTAAATCCTCAGGGCCAGCTACAATTCCAGTAGCATTCAAAGTGAGTCCATCCTCATTTCCAGTCCCACATCTGCTCCCTTGGTGTTTGGTGTGCATTTGGAACAAGAGTGTTATTGGCTACAAAGCCCACCTTTATGGAAACAAGGGAGTTATCCGGCCATCTTCACTGCAACTGGAATGAGAAGCTCCAGGGGCTCCCATGCTGTAATGAACCTAAATCCCTGGATTAGCTTCCTCCGGGCTTGGCTTCAGCAGAGTCATTACATAAGTATGATAGCTACATAATGCATAGGTGAGACAAAGAACTCATAAAACAGCATAGCAGGGAGCAGAGCTAGAAATAGTAAAGTATGTTTTTCCATCCTGCTGTAAAAAAGAGAGGCACATTGGCTGCAGGTCTGTCAGAAACAAATACAGGCATCGAGACTCATGCTCTCCTGCAGAGTTTGGTGCTGGCTAAGTTGTCTCTGTTGGAGTCTGGCAAGGAGTGGTGCAAGTGAAGAGACTGAAAGGAAGTGATTATTTAGCACCAGCAGGTTTGTGAGTCTCTGCAGCAGAGGGTTAGCATGTGATATGCCAGCAAATCATGGTATAACGCTGATGCTGCCACTTTGGTTTCAGTGGACCTCAGCAGCAGGAGTTATGCAAGCATAGCTGTAAGCAGAGATCTGCTGCTACTATCTATAGAAAACCAAATGTGACGGGGAAGCCCTGAGTGTCCCAGGCATGGACTCAATCCTTTTGAGTCAAAGGATCTCTTAGGTTTTACTCAGACTGTGCAAACCAATAGACAGACAGGTGAGCAGCTCCACAGAGAATGCATCCCAGTGTGACTGAGCATCTGCATAAGTGCACACAAGTGTGTACAAAGGCTGTGAAAACTGGCTTTCAGCATTTGCTCCGCTCTCATGTATGGAAAGGCAGTAGGATGTTTTTGCCAAAGTAAAGACTGAATTAATACCCAAACATTTGGTCATTACAGCATGTTTCTTTCGTACACTAATGTTCTTTTAGACAGTTGTTATATCTGAAAAGAGCCTGGCACCCAATTTACCCAGCATACAATCCATGTAAATTGTCATAAAGTAAAAAAGATGCAGCATAAATGAAGATCTGTCCCTGTGCTGTTTCTGTTGGTAGATTTAGCTAAGAAATCTGGAAAAAATATTCCTTCAGAGAGAAAAAAATTGTTGTAAGGGCACTGAAGCTGTCTCCAAATATCCAAACACTAGAGAGCTTTGAAACTCAAAATGGAGATTCTGCTTGGAAAAGAGGGAACAAAATTCATAGCAGGAGTGCACAAGGCATTATGCATTAGGGAGTAAAGAATAAGGCCTAAATCCTGTGGGGGCATAAGCTGCCCTGCCTGGAAATCTGTGGTGGTGCAAAAGCAGACAAACCCCACTCAGCCACCTCAGCGTTCTGGCTAAAGGTTCCCTGGGGAAACTGGGAGAGGATGTAGGCACAGAATTCAGACTCTTACCGAATCCCCAACCCCACAGCTGCCAGGGACCAAGACGAGCAACTGGAAACTCCGCAAAACCAGCCCACTCATTTGGCTGCCTCTACCCCTTCACAGACCCTGAAGCTATCTGAGGGACAGCAGGCACCTGCTCCAGCAGGGGCAGATGAGAGGGTGACAGCATGACTGGGGGGCAGGGGCACAGCCCAGTGGGGTCCAGCCCCTGGATGGCTGGGAAAAGCAAAGGAGGAGCCCAGACGCTGAGGGGAGGAGGTTGCAGGGACACCAGACAGACAGCCCAGCAAGGGCCAGAGGCTGCAAAAAGTTGAAACCTAGGGACGACGAGGTAGTGATGTGGATAAGAAGCAGTAGATATAAAGGGCTGGCTCTGCACAGTCTACCTCCAGCCCATGCTCTGGGCCCATCTGGATATTGTTAGGCCCCCTGCCCACCCACCCACCATGCCTGGAACGTGCAACTACCTTATCTTGCATTTCTTGTAATGCAGAACACCAACTTCTTTTTATGCTTCTTGGCACAGTTTATGACCTTTTTATAACTCCTTCCCTGTCAGGATATAGGCCATAAAGATATTTTAAATAGCTTCTCTTGGTCGTGATCTATTAGTTGGAATAATGGCTCCATATGCAAAATATGAACCCATAACCACGGCAAGCTAGACGAATACCTTCACATCGTTCAAATCCTGCTTTGAAGCTACAAGAAAATAGCCAGCAAATAATTAAGTAGAAGGACTGTTGAGCGTAATTTATGTAACTTTTCCCATTTTTAAACTGCAATTACCTCTATAAGGACTGGATGAATGACTGGGTTTTCAGTTTTGTTGCTGAGCAGACGTATCAGAGGAAAAAAACATTTGGTTTAAACCAAAGTAGAATTTTTCAGATTTTCTTGAAATGCAAAAAGGTCGGAATTATTTATTTTCTGTTTCAAATTACTTAATCCTCTTAAAATCCTTTAGAAGCTGTAGATTGCCTGTGAAGTGAAAAATGTTGTTTCTGAGTGAAAGTCCCGACATTTCATCAGTCTTCAAAGAAGTTTGGCTACTCTAAACTTACTACTCTAGAAGACCATCAGTAGAAGCTGCTTCAGCAATTCAAAAGCATCCCATAAATGCATTGAATTTTGTCAAAAGTTATGATTCTGAATTTACAAAAAGCCTCATCCCACCCTCAAAAAGATAACTACTTCAGCTAATTTCTCGTTCAAAAGAATAAAAGACCAAAAATACAGAGCTGTGATTGCTCCTGACTGTTATCATCCTGACTTCTTTGCCTCCTTGCTCTCTCTACCCTACATGTTATCATCCTGACTTCTTTGCCTCCTTGCTCTCTCTACCCTACACCACTCATCCATTTGCATGCTTTGGATCCTGGACCTTTGAGGTTATGCTGGTCACATTAGCCTGGAGCACAGCCATCACTCTGGGTATTCACACTGCCATTGAGTGAGCAGAAAGCCAAGTCTTCCCCCAGGTAGAGGCATAGAGTACCATTAGTCAAGAGGTTGCATCCATGTTGCAGGGAGGAATTAATAGCAGTAAAACTTTGTCCACTGGTTTAGATGACTTAAACAAGGTGCGGTGAGCAGTGTTTCTTCCCTGAATTCTTCCAAGTCTTCCTCTGGCAGAGGAAGAAGGGTGCATGCACTTCGAGCCACAAGTCAGCATGTCAGTGGTGTCCCTGTTCTCTCTGGTTCTTCACACTTCCGCAGCGCTGCTCACACATTTGGTGTGTTGCACAATACACAGGCCATCCAGAAATAGAAAATATGAATCCAGCAACAGGAAGGACAAAATCTATCAAAGGCCTGTGGAAGAGGCAGAAAATGAGACTTTCTGAAACCTTCTGTGGTCCTTCTTTGTCAATTCATAGTACTGACAGTTTTGGGGGTTAAGAGATTTCTGCTCCTAACTGCTTGTGTTATTCATTCAACTACTACACAAAACACACTGATGTATTTTCAGGAACAGACAATTGCAAGCTGGTATATGTATTTATGCATGTATGTGTATATATATATGTTTAAAAATCAGTGCAAGAATATTGCTGTGGGTTATCTACCTCAAAGCTCAATGAAAAATGACAATTATCAAGTCTTGGACTCTGATATTATAGGAGAAAAACTTGTCTAAAGCTCTCACACAGCTCAGTAGCTCACAGGTGTTACTGAGAAAATGAGGAACTGTGTCATGTAGCGATAGGCTCTGGTCCCAAGCTGTTGTTGGTGTAAGATGCTATTTCAGGTGAATCAGACTGTGAGCAAGCTTCACAACAGATACAAATAGTTCCCCAGTGCATGTATTTAAGAAAATTTGCACCAGCATTCATCCAGTTACATCTGAATTGTATGTGTCTATAAGCTTAGCTCCAAAGCTGTTCTTACAATGATTTCTTCAAGTGTTCAGAAACACAGAGAAGATAATTTGTTAAGGATGGCTGTCCATGAGGTTTGCTACATGCAGCACTTCAGCAGCGGAGGAGTTCCTAGGAGATTCAGCAAGGATGCACATGAATGCATGGGGGTTTATGGGAGGACAGCAGCATTCACAGCAACACACAGTAACCCAGACAGCAGTGCAAAATAGCCTGCAGAGCAATGCAGAAAAAGCTGCGCAGCAACATACAGTAGCCTATGAGGGATGATGTCCCCATTGTGTGACACAGGAATGTGGTTGTGCAGTGGATTTGAATGGAATAGGGTGATATATGCCATGGCCAAATGTGGCACAGTTGTTATCATTGAAAACTTAGATGTTAACTGTGATTGTGAGAGCCAGTGAAATGCCTTTATTACTTTATTTTATTACTTTATTTTCCAGCCCACAAGGGTAACTGCTACTGCAAGAGTCCAACCAACATTAACGGCAGTCACACACCTTAAGCATCCCTGCGCAGTGCTGTAGTTGGTGATCTGGTGGACCTCTTCGGCTTCTTTACCTGGGAGATCAGGAGGAGCTGACTGGATGGGCAAGGGGCTCAAAAACAAAGACATTCCTTTACATCACATCAGGTCTCTGTCACCTGCTCGACCTTCCCAGCACAGAGCATGGGTCCTGTCGTGGCCTCATGTCATTGTGGCCTCTTTCGCCCGTGGGCCCCCCATAAGGGAAGTGGTTGTGTGGTTAAAATTTAGAAAGTGGTTCTCTGCAGCTAAAAAATGTGCGGTTTCACCCAAACCGTAAAATATCTCAAATCATTGGGATTAGCCGTTTTCTGCTTTCCCGTGTGCCTTCAATTAGCCTCATGAAAGCGAACCCGCGGCTTTAGGACTGAAAATAGCTAGAGCGAAGTGACGCAGGCTTCGCCCGAGATGAAAGAGCGGCTTCCAGAAGCCTAATTAAAAGCAACTGAGAAACCAGCACTTGATACAGCCTTTACTCACCTGAAAAAATAAACGGAGAGCTGCAGCGAGGCTTCGGCGCGGCGTTGTGGGAAAGGGGCTGGAGGGTTTCGCCCGGGTCACGGGAAGGCGCAGCTCCACCAGAGCACAGAATCTTTCTGTTTCTCCTGCCTTGAGTCAGGGGGAGGTCAGCCAGCCCGGGGAGGCCACCAGCAGTCCTTCGCACCATGGTGGGTGACAGGGCCGCAGGACCCACCGCCCCAGCCACCCTGCTCTGCTCCCCCTCTCCACTCTCGGCATCCCCAGCGCTCTTTAGCAGAGAAATTAGCTTCAGATGGTTTTCCTAATTTTCCTGCAGGCTCATGTTTGTAAGCAACCCTATTCCCAGATACAGATACATCTGTCATCTAGAAAACAGTTGGGCAAGCTGACACGTCACCAAAAAGCCCCTTTTCTCTTTTAAACTTCGCTGTCTTTTGGCATCCCTGTGAAGCCCTGAACTGTCTCTATGAAACTGCACTAGTTTCACCACTTCGTTGTTAAATTCTACCTGTTTTTTCTATCAAGTATTCCTCCCTTAATTCACCAGCATTCAAAATTATTGGAGCGAAGGACAGTTCAAAAAGTCCTGCAGGTGAGTTTAACCACGCTTTGAGGCGCTTGCTGTGGCCACCTTGCAGGTCTTTGGTGTTTGGTCTGCTTTCTGATTTTGGTAAATAATTCTGACTGGGGAAAAAGGGCCCTCCACAGAATGTGAGGCAGCTTCACAATGCAGATTCGACATACTCAAACTAAAACAGCTCAGTTTTTATCCTGAAAACGCAACTATTTAGAAATACTTTACGAAAATTAAATTTTAATTGGAAAGACATTCCAGGAAATTAAATGCCTTTCATAAAATAGTTGGTTCACAATGAAAGTGTTATCCTGATCAAGAGGAAAAATATTATCTGTGGGACAAGGTGAAAATAATGAAAAAACCACCGTGTTTTTACCAATGACCTGAAGAATAAAATAGATGATCAGCACTGTGATTGAGCACTAGCTAGGGCTGCTGTGCCCGCAGTAACATAGGTAGGAGTCAAGAATTTATACCTTAATGTAAAGAAGTGAGCAGCAGCTTGTAATACGCAGTCATCCTACATCGAAGGCACAGGAATGGTACAACACAGTCTGAATAGGTTTTAAATTTGGGAAGTAAAACTGGAAGCGGCAGAAGAGAAGGCAGCAAGATAAAACAAAATGTTGTGATATTTATTTGCTCTGAACTTTTCTCATTCATAGATGTAACATTTGCTTTTGTTAATTCTCTCCTTTGGGGAGAGGAGCAGCCAGTTGGTCTCTACAGCGCACTTCCATGCATTTCACAGGTACCTGAATTAGGAGCTGAGAGGCTGCCAGGAAACCCCACTAGAAGCAGCAGCATGTAGCAAAGAAAAACACAGTGCTCATAACTTATTCCTGACTTTGCATCTGATAAAGTCGATAGAAGTAACTCAGAAGTTGTTACTATGAGTGGATGTGAAATGGATCATCACGTGCGGCACAGAGGTTTCTTAAATTGTATACCAAGGTGAGGCGTGCGCCCTTTTTCTCTTGTAACAATATCGATCAAACAGCTTGGACAAAACTGAAACTTATGCAGGATATCAGCAATTTTTTTGCAACGGGCATTTTCTGTAGCGCTCCCTGTAAATGTTGCTTGAAGTATTAGCTAACGGGAAAGGATCTTTTTGGTTGGTATATTCTTGTTCAGGCCGCGTGGGAACAGATGCATGTGTGATGTATGACTAATGGGTATATTCTGCTGTTCTGGTGGAGCTATGAATTCAAAATCGAGAGAAACAGGAAACATTTTAAAAAACATAACTCAGAAAAACAACGAAAGCTCAAATCAAGCAAGAAAAACAGAAAAGAAGTGGTGATGGTTTTGAGAAACAATTGTGGGATTTCTGAGGGCGGAACCAGCGCCACTGAAAACTCAGTAACAAAATCATAGCTGACAGAAGAATACAGATAATTAATTCACACTGGAGGAAAGGCAGCCATGTGGAAGTGGAGCCTGACAGAAAGCACTTCTGTATTTTACGAGGCTCTGTGAGGAACTCTTTTCCCTAGAAATCTTTGGAGTAACATACTCTCTCTTCTTGAGCTAGCTGAAGTGTGAAACGTTATCCCAAAAGCTGTTTATTTATGAGCCCTCTGCAAGGCACGCTGAATTCTCAAGGCCGAATCTCTCAGTTTCTTGTAAAAATATTTGAAAAGCATTTCAGAGGCCTCACTGTGCCTTTGAATCAGCGACTACTGCCTCGAGAGCCGCACTGACAGAGCAGAGTCATCTCTGGGGCTGCTTTGAAGAGTTACAGCAGGGGTGAATTTCTGCCTGCGTTTCCCTGTGCAGCACTCCACACGAAATGGGGCTCAGCCTACACAGTGAAGCCTGTAGTTAGCACACAGCACTAAGGTTTCAGTCTCAGTTTCATGCTTATTGGAGTCACTTCTAGAGGCAGGCCTGGAAGTAACACACAATTGGTCCTCAGGCAAGACTGACAGAAAGAATTATGAAAAAAATACAAACTTTTCCTGAGGCAATCACTTTTCTCTTGGTCAAAAAAGTGATTATCTACTGACAGTTTTAATTGTGAATTATTTGCCTTTTCAGGGAAAATGATCCAGAAAACATCCATAATTTTAGTTAGCACTCAAATGTGAAATAAAATTTGTATTTAAAAATAAAAACAATTAAATGCATTTATATCTAAAATGTTAGGATATTTAGAAGATAGAATTAGTGACAGTGAATTTTCTTCCTTAGTGAGAATTTTCAGAATGCTTTTTACTCTTGACATCAGTAAAAGCCTGTTTTGCTATTTCTCTGTTGTTATTTCTCTGCTCCTTCTACGTGTGAGGTACAAGAGAGGGATCACATGTGGAAGGTGTGAAAATGAACTTTTGTGAATGATGGGGAGAGAGAAATTAATGGGTAAGTGTTGAAGCAAATTAAAAGGCAAATTTTGTTAGGAAGACAAAATTGCTAGTAATTTTGTAAGGCAGGCATAATTAGTAGTCTTAGTGTCTTAAAAGTATGTGCAAAGAAAGTTCATCATCTACTCCTTGTGAATTGAATTCCAAAAAAAAAAATGATCATAGCCCAACAAGCATACGTCTTCAAGATGACAAATTAGGAGAATGATGTTTGTGTCTATGTTTTACGATATAGCTGCCACTTGGGCATTTCCCATTCCTTTGACAGTAGCGCTAACAGAAACACATCCCTATATTTCAACCCTTGGGTGCCAGATTCTTAATGTAATTGACATTCTTTAGCAGATTCTTTGGTATGTTAATCCTTCATCTACTTTTTATAAAGATATGTTGTCATATGTGTCACTGAAATATATTTATTTTTTGAAAAATAAAAATTAATCTGGAACAAAAAGCCCTATTGAATGTTCTTTTCATCCCTGTGAGACAAAGCTCACGTTGACCTCAGCTGAAGTCAAAAGATTTATCTGGGAGAAGCAAAAATAAGGGGACCTAAAGAGGTTCCAGAAAATAAACCTGTAACAGTGTAAATCCCCTTAAGGCTCCAGTCCCCCTGTGAGGAAGCAGTGGTTGGGCTGCTCTGCTCTCTTTCCTTGCTCCTCCAGAGACATCGCCCCCACACACCAACCATGCTTTTCAGAAATGTTAAAAGCCATCCATCACAGCAGAGATTAGCGCAAGATTTGGGTGCTTAGGAGCACCTCCAGACTGGGCACCTTCAGCTGTGCAGATCCCAGTGGAATTACTAACCTGCAACAACTACAGATGGGCTGGTCTGGAGGAGCAGAACTGATACGAGGGCAAACAGTTACCCACAGGATGTCTACGCTGATGGGGGCTTTGAGGGTTGTGAGAAGATGGTTTGAGTATGGGAGGAACAGGAGAGAGGACCTGCCTGGAAGATGGACTCAGCTAGCCAGTGTTCTACATTTGGAGGCCAACAGGTCTGCCTCCTCTGCTCAGCCCTTCTCAGGCACCATCAGGAAAGAGAGGAATAAGCTGTCCATGCCTTGGTCTACCCAATGTAAAGGGGGACACATGGTGCTGCACTTACAAAGCTGATAAAAATGCCTTCACTGTCTGTTTTATTCCACATGGCTTGTTCTGGGTAGAAGCAGCCTGGCAGGAGCAGGAAGATATTACTTCTGATTACATGTTGGGGTGCCAGGATTAACCTGTATTTTTTTTTAGCCTAGTCTTAATTCTCTGAATTAGGGTTCAAATGTGAAAGGATTAGTCTTTTTCTGCTCACCCCTTACTTCCTTCCTCCCCAGTGTCTTCTCCATTAAGGAAAAACAAGAGAGAAATTTACCCCTCCCAAGAGGCAACTTATTCATTACACACTTCAGTACAGGGAGAAAAAATGAAGTTAAAATTTAATTTTAATGTCACTAAATTAAGCCACTAAATTACCTTCTTAAAATGAGCTTGGTAATCCAAGAGGGAAAATCTCTCTCTCTAGGCTTAATTGAGAAAACAATTAGGTCTAGATAGAGCCAGCTCTTACCAGATGACACAGTCCAGAGCACGCTGAAAGAAACCAAACCCTTGAAAACAGAAAGGAGAAAAGATCATTACAAAAGGTATCTTTTCAAGGTTACCCTGACATTTCTGTAGGTGGTCTTGCAGCTGCTGTGTGGAACTTTGTGGAAGAAGATGTGAATAGTTGGTGTCCGCTAGGTGGCCAGGAGCACCAGCAGTTTGCTCAGGGTGCTGCCCCAGGACTGTGCTCACTGCTGGGGGAAGAACGTGTCCCTGGTGAGCCCTGCAGCAGTGCTCCCAAATAAATCATGTTCACCAGCTGGGAAGGGGAAGCAGAAATTCCTGTGTCGTGGGGACTCCTGAAAATCAGTTAGAGGTCCCCCCTCTTCTGCTGGAGCCAGGCTCGGGCTTTGGTCCGAGGGTGTGGATTTCTGTCAGGGCTACCCAAGAGATGGAAACATCAAACAAGCACTGGAGCAGAAAATTAGTTGTGAGGCTTGGGGTTTTTTTTTTTTTTTGACTGCTAAAACCTTCAATTATTCGCGCTTCCTGTACATTTGCCCAGAGTAGCCTGGTGGAGGAGCTCCCCAGGCCAGTCTGGGAGCAGGGAGTGTTGTTCCAGCTGGGCAGCCGGTCCTTGCAACAAGCAAGCGATTGTTCCCTGCCGGGGCCCTGGGCAGCCCCCATGCCCCCAGGCTGGGGCTGCTGGAGCAGGGCAGGGAGCTCCTGCAGCCTGGTGCAATGCCTGTGCTTCAGTCACACCATGCACGCATCCTGCCTGCTCTCCCTTGTTCTTGTCCTTTGTTTTTTCCCATATGAGTAACCTCACCTTTTTATTCCTTCTTTTTGTTTTTTTTTTTTCTTGAAAGTTGATTGGCTTTTATTTTTAATAAAAGGAAATAGAATAAAAGCACCACTTACTCCTTTTCACCCTGCTTTTGTCTGACAGCCTAGAAGTACAAAACAGCTTGGTCTTTGTTCTTACTTTCTATACATTTAAATGTCATTTTGTGTTTTGGCATGATATCATTTTCCAGGAAAACTGTGACTTCCCAGAGTGAGAGTCCCCTTCCTAACTCCCCCCTCAAACAACACCTTTTTGAACCATAGGCAAGGAACTGTATGTGTCAATGGGTATGTGTATGCACATGTATGTTTGCTTGAAAGGCAGAGTTTGAGGCAACGGGATGACAATTAAATACCATACATGCCTACAGCAACAATATACTTCTATCTTAATGCACACTCAAATCTTTGGAGAGTGTATGTCACTTAAATTTCAGCAAAACAGCAAATGTTTGCTTACTTGCAAAGGTCCTAGTGGTACCTATAAGACTCCTTACATTTATTCTGCCTGTTCATCAGTTAGGAAATTCTTCTTTCTTCTTGAGCTGAAGGAAGTGGTCTGTGGGGATTAAAATGCATCTCTTTCAAGCTATGCACAGTCTGGTGGGTTCTGCAAAGAAAGGTAGTTCTTCCAAAAACCACTTCATACTTTCTCATTGCTGTCTGCTGGAATGACTGTTGTGTAGGCCAACTGGCAACTATTCGTGTGCATTCTTAATTCAGTGGGGAGTGAAACAAGGAAAACATTTTTATAAGACTGTTTAAAAATTATATGTGAGGGAAACAATTAAAAAAATGTGCAGCCATTTTCTTGATGGTGCAGAAATGCCATATCCAATGTTCAATTCAAATGGGCTAATTTTCTCCAACCAGATTTATGCAGCAAAACCTGCCAGGCAGACAGAAAGCTGAATAGTGAAGTGTTTCATTTTAATATAATTTTAATTTAACGATAATGCCAAAAAATACCCAGACAAGTTCATAGTGCACAAGTTACACTGTTCCACTGCTTCTCTTCCTGCTGCCTCAAAATGATAATCAGGTTCTTGCACACCTCCTGAAAAAACACCATCAGTGGGTATCTGGTTGAAACTGGTTTGGAGTTAAAATCTTCCAAACCCTCTTAAGATCCATATTCACAACCTTAATTCCGCAAATGCCATGTCTATAAACATATTCAGGTCACAACTGCCACTAAGCTCGAGGGCTTTTTATTGCTTCAAATTGTGTACCTTGATTATAGGCCTGTCTATGCTTAATTTTTGTAGCGTTTTGACTAGAAATTGCAGCAAGACAGTGGTTTGCTCACATGAGCGTTAGCTTTCTCCACACGTGGAACAGGGAATATACACAGGGAGTATTTTCTTCTCAGCTGCAGCAGCTGTGCCAGCCCTTCATGAATCAGAGACCCAAGGCTGACTAATGAAACTTCCAGGTGTATCTTGAAGTGTAAATACCTAGGTATCATTTGACAGCATCTCTGAAGGGCTCACATCCCTGTGAGTGGGAAAATGTCTCTTAACAAATACCCAATAGTAGGTAACTCTAGGTAAGCTGGGAGTACTCCAAGAGAAAGCCTATATTTTTGGTTGCTTTCATGTAAAACCTCGGCACAGGTAGAAAAGAGGACATGCAAAGAAAAGGGTAAGAAAATAAGCCAAAACACCAAGAAATATGACTGAATTGTGGATAAGAGTTAGGAACTGGACATATATCTGTTGCCCATTTTTCCATGCTTTTTCTCAAAGAATGCAGGTGAGTTTGGGATGCTTTGGTTCCACTCCCACCTGCACGTCTTAATTAGTTGTAGATGAGACTTTTTCCTTTCCTGTGAAATGGAAATAGCTCAGTACCTCACCTTAACATGGTGTGATTTAGTTTATTCATATAGACAAAGCTGCTCAACTCTTGGTTATTCTGTGAAATTGTTTCATGGAGCTCTACAGCAAAATAATCATTTCTGTGTATACATTCACATAAATGGGAGACTAAAGGTGCTGTTCAGTTGTGTCACTGGCACAGCTTTCCCAAGTCAGCGGAGAAAATTGAACATTCATGATGATCAGCTGGTTTTGAGGCAAAATGGGTATAATTGTAACCAAAGTCTCCAGAACTGATAGGATTATTTTCAATGTAATCAGTAAACAAAATCCACACCAAATCACAGTCTGTGTATGGGCTATTTGTGGGCTGAGAAAAGAGAAATGGAAAATGAAATAGACTAAAATCTAGATCCTGAAATTCCTGATCACAAGATTGCATGAAAAATATCCATACTTAAAGAAATAAAATACTTTTTGAAATCTGATCCATTTCTACCTTTTGTTCTCATTTAGAACATAAAATCTGTAGTATTTGAGTACTCAATGGAGTATTTACTGTTATAATATTTTGGAATTTGGCTGTTTTCTAACTCAGAAATATTTAATTAGCCATTGCCCTTTTGCTACAGACAGAGATGCATGACAAACAAAGATTCATTTCATTCTAACTTTCTGGATCTCTACTATTGTACAAATGGGTGATTTCTTCCCTAAAACATTTATGATTTACTTTACATCCTTTGAATATTATAACTCACTGGAACACTAATCCTATTTCAAGATGTAATTATGCTTGTACTCAACTTTAAAGATCTGTTTCAAAAATGAGGGAAAAAGACCCTTCTGTATATTTTGGGGGAAAAAACAAAGTAAAATTTCTAAGGACTTCCTGGAATTAAAACTATTCAAAACCAGCAGTATAATACTACTGACCATGTGTATCTCTTCATACCACATGTAACCGTGTTTGGCCTTTTTCTACTGTTATCCTGTATCCTGCCATTTCCGTCATCTTTGTGACATATGAAATTCAAACCGTTTTCTGGTTACCTATTTTCAATTTCATTAAACTAAAAATATTGCATTCATAGTTGTGAATGAACTGAATTTCAGATAAGAATCCTGTGATATATAAAAACCAAAGTCAAAAAGCACAAGATTTTGCAGGGAGAAAACCTAGAAACTGTACCTCTTAAAAAAAATTCATTCCAACCTGTTTTGCTCAACTCCTGCACTTATTAAATATGCTTCTTCTGATGTTTTGGCATTCTTGCTGCCTGTGTGCATTTTCTGTGGCTGTGATCTATTACAATCAGTTTAAATCTGATTTTTCTTTCCTGGCACTTTAAATGTTTTGCTTTTATTGTTAGACTGTGGCTGTTGGAAAATGTTTGGCGGAAAGAAAGATGAGAAAGGTAAAAAAGGGAAAGCATACATCATTGTAAAGCAGGCTACTGAGAAAACAAAGACGTACTGAGGTTTGGATTTAAATGAATTATGTCTTTTTATGTTTTAGCACAGAGAATAGTAAGGAGTTAGGAGAAATTGTTTTGAACTGCATGTTAGCATTAGGGTGGATTCAGAGAGAGGCCAGACAAAAAGCTGTGGCTGGTGGAATTGTGTCAGCTGTAGTAATGAGGCCAAGAGAGCCACACCATATTGTTCTGCTACTGTGTTGCCTGCTCTTGCAGGGATAGGGGCATCAGCTTGTTTCCAGGGTGTTGCCCTTTCCTTGTCTCCTCTGTCTGCCCATGGTGCACGATGTTCTGATGCTTACTCTTCTGCTCTTCAGCTGGGATGTTTTGCACCTGTGAGTTTGAAGACAAAACTCCAAGAGCTCTACGGCTTTGCCTTTGACCCGTCTCTTCCCTAAAGACCACATGGAGGGGCCATGCAACACTGCAGATATTAATTTGATGGTGACCTTGAGGTAAGTTGTTTTTGCTGCCTGTGTGTTAACTGAGTCCACTTAGAAAGGGCTGCCTGGTGTGCGTAGCACAGAGAGGGTCCTATGCAGGTCACTGACTGCCTCCTAAATAAGGCCGGGCTGGGTGGAGGGAAGCATCCCTCCAGTAGAAATTAAGCATGTTTTCTTTTTTGATTGTTCCCATTCTTTGCTGTGATTCACAGCCTAGAGAAATGACACAAGAATGAGGAGAATTTCTGCAGTTTGGGTGCAAAGGCAAGGCGAGATGTCAGAAGTGGACGAAAGATAAGAAGTTATATTTGTTAAGAGTTTGGGAAAGTGTGACTGGCAGTTTGAAGAACAATGGGACAGGGGTATTCAGGGCAGCAAGTGTGGAAATCAGTGACCAATTTTTTACCACCCAGACACAAAGGCTGCCATTATGTCTCTTGTCATTATGGTGAGCAGTGCCTTGCTCTGAAGGAGAGGTCCCTCAGATGTTCAAGCACTTGTTCAAGCTCCAAGGGCCTGGAACCAGCCAAAAGAGCCATCCGAACACTCTGTGGCTTTATGCCTCTATTGATCTACATAAGAGTGTGACACTCACATTAATTGCCCCCAGAGAGGATGGATCTTGATGGGCAGAAATATTTCAAATTTGGCGCTCTACTTCTCCTTAGGTTTATAGCTGGTGGTCCTCTAAGCGTCCTTCAAATCTCTTCATTTGTTCAGAGCTCAGTTATGCAACTGGTCACTGGGCCATTTTGTATGCTATGCAGAAGTGTTTGCTCCAGCAAGAGCATGATATCTTCATTAAATAGCACTTTAAATAGAAATGACTTTGATAAATTACAAGGAGTAATTTAAAGCCAAATTCCTCTCAGATCTTGGGTATGCAGACAGAGCATGGAAAAAGGGTTCCTTCCCTGTGAGCCCCACAGAGTACGTGAATTATCTGTGTTAAATACTGGCCATTAGATATTGCTGCGAGTGTTGCATGGCTCTTTGCACTTTCTCAAACTTTCATATCAGAAAACAGACGGTTTTCTTGCTCTTTGGGTTTAGGAGCGGGAAGTGATATACCTGGTCAATTTTTTTAAAGATCTTAACATCTAGAGCAACTTAATGGAAACTTAGTAACTTTTACCTCAAGAGTGATACCCTTCTCTGCAAGTAGCTATACAGATGGTTCATATTTTTATAGCAATTTAGTTTTGGAAAATATATAGAAATACTTATGAAAAATGCCAACAGTATCATTCTTTTTATTCCTTCAGTAGGATCTAGGTTACAGAGTTGCTTTGACATAATTTTGAAATACCTTTGTGAGGATTATTATTTTATTTGAAGAGATTTGTTTTATTCATTTTGTTAAGGTGAGCCTATCTACATTCGGATGGCATGACAAATATGTATCACAAACGTAATTTCTTAATCTCTGTGGCAGATGAACCTTCTTTTAAAACGAGACACAAGAAGCCACTGCAAGGAAGAATGCACAACAAAGCAATGTATAATTAAATGGGAAAAAAGGATGCGGAAAACACATACTATATCAAACAAAAACACCCAATGTTTCATCCTGAAGGTTCCTCAAGCAGAGCTTGGTTGAATGACAGGATGAAAATCTACGGAGTACACTGTTACGGAATCTCCCATCCAGCAGATTCCCAGAGTGTTTGACAGAGGGTCTTGCATAAGCGGGAGCCACTGCTACAATGCCACGAATTTATGAGAAGTAATATGTATTGCCAGAGTGGGTTTAATGAGTGATGTCACTGGCCCTCAACTGGGGCCAGAAGCCTCTTAAATTCTTTCATCTCTAAGCTTCCCCAAGAGTCTTGCTTATAAGCCGTGAATCACACGAGCTGTGAGGACATAATGATACACTGCACCAGGAAATGGTGTCAGAAAGTGTGCGTTGTTTCAAACTTCACAGCACCTCGGGAGCTAGTCACCAAGGCCCTGTCCTGCCTCTGGAGGTGGCTGGAGCCAGGAGGACCCAGGTGGCTCGGGAACCACAGTAGTCCTCTATAGAGGGCCAGGGGGGCTTTCCTGTCCAAAAATGGAGTAAGACTGGTGTTGGAACAAAGAGAGCCTGTAAGAACGAGATGGTGATAAATAGAAAAGTCCCTTCCCCTCTTCACCTCAGACAGCAACTTAAATTGCTTTTCTGAGGAGGGCAATGTTTTCTGGCAGGTCTCTGCAGCTGGGTCTCTTTGCCAGCCCGCAATGCCCAACTTAAAGGCATGGAGAACCAGCAGCCTCTCTGCAACTAATTTACAGGGACACAGGAAGATATGTGACAGGCAGGGTTGAGAAGAGTTCACCTCCCCACTCTCTTTCTTTTCCTTTTTTTTTTTTCTTTTTACATCAGAACACATGCGGAGAAATATCTGATTGCACTAATAGCTTTATTACTTTTAGCATGTACTCACTTAGCCAAACAGGTGAAACTGATTTGTGCCAGGTTTTTACGAGCCCAAGGGCCGAGCAAGCAAAACGGGAGTTTTGTGTGACAGGGCCCAGCTTCTTCTGGTTCTCATCCCAGTTTGAAATTTGTGAGAAAATTCAATTTGAGCAAAGCACCCTTTTCAACTCTGAGACAAGCTCGCGGCCACCTGAATCAAAACCAGATGTACTTATCAGGCCTAAAGATAACAAATAGCGGCTTGAGATCCTGTCAGCAGAGGACCACCAGAGCAAGGGCTACAAAACTCGCTTGCCTCATGAAATTCTAGCACGATGCATATTAATGCTCACCAGATCTGGAGCTGAGTCTCCTCGGCACTTTTTTTCCCCTCCTTTAATAAATTCTGAAGAACATCGCTGCATTGTAAACTGGTTATTTGAGACTGTTTAAGTAAAACCAAAAGCCCCCACATCCCTCTAATTCCTCCCCCCTGTCCCCCTCCCCTTCCCTCTTCCCCTGGGCTGACAAAAGCAGGTCTTTTCAAGTATGCCCATAGCAGGAGATGGTTTGTTTTGGCAAGGGAGCAGGTGCCTTCCCCAGCACGGAGATCTGGAGTGTCAGCAGTGACCCCAAGGTCTTGGGTGGCCAGCTTCACGCTTACACTTCCCCGTGTCAGCTGATACACCTACCACCCACACGCTGAAAGCTTCCAGCAAGCTCAGAAATGCTTAAAAAGGGAGCTGACCTTTCTCTCCTCGCTCCCTCCTCCTCCTCCTCCCTCCCTCCCCAGTTCTCTCCTCCTGTCCCCTTGGAGCAACCCGGGAACGTTATGAATGTCAGGCCCCACTTCTTATAAACAGCAAGGTAGGGGATTGCTTGAACGCTGGGGTTGTGTAACCTTAGCTTCTTGGAAATGATTAAAATATGACCATGTAAACAAATGATGCCTTAAATCCCTGGAATATACTGCCCTGCTCTTATCTAAAGAAAAAGAGAAGATGGGAGGATTACGTGGATATTTTTCAGGCTAATTTTATTTGGTGCTCCGAAGCCAAGGGTATCTGTTTCAGCACTAAATGGACCAATCTTCTGTTACCTATTAATTATTCTTTTCTATTTGCATCTTCCAAACAAAATCATTTTCCCACATGGTCTTCTAATAAACTTCAATAGTCTCCCCTATGCAAGACAGGGCTCGAAAATCATTCTACGATTTCTTCTTTGTTTTTTAAAGCTGCCTAATTGCTGCCTTTTTTCTTCTTGTTTTGCCTTTGAGGACAACAGGGGAAAAGAAATCTCTGCGTTCTCTCAAAATAACAGCAACAGCCTACTATGAAGGGGAAATCTGGGGAAATTCAGCCATTCTCCTGTGTTTTCCTTTTGGTTTCAGGTCTGGGGGGCCTGATTTCCAGTAAATATCTGAAACTAATTTCCAATTAATAATATGAAAACCAAAGAGATCTCAGAATTTGTGGAAATGCCGTCACAGAATGTCCTCTGTGGCCAGCAGAGACTCAGAATCAGGGTGCCACATGGAGCATGTGTCAGCTTGGCCAACACGGAACATGGTAGGGGAGGAAGGCAGCACAGCCAAAATGCACCAATACCATGAAATGTAACATATGAGCTCCTTTGGCTGCTCTGCACTGGCTTGTAAGCAGGGCCTGGAAAAGCTCTAGCTGCCCTTGTTGAAGGATTTCCAGCTCATGCTGAGATGAGTACTTACTAATTGAGAAATACATTGACTTAAGCTGTTAATTAAACAGAACTAAGGAAAATCTCACTTTGACTTTCCAGCATTTAATAATACAACCACATGTCAATTCTGAAAATACCATTTCATTATTGCTTATGGCCTGTGTGACCCTGAACTGAAATTAATGTCTAAAGCACTGTATATTTTTTGCTTTAAACACACACACAAAAGCCTTTGCCTGGAAAAGGCTCTCGAGACATAATTCATTAGTTCAGCCTGTTAAATGGTGATAGACTGATAATCACTGAACATCATGGGCCCAGCCTGAGCTCTCAAGCACTCTTGTGCAAACCTGTGTGTTGTCGTAACAGCCACCCAAGGGAAAAAGAGGCACATTATGATCCAATAAGGATATGAGAAATGGCTTTTCTGGGGGGAGAAAACCACCAAGGGCTGAACGTATGAAGAAAGTTAAGGTTCCTTGTATGCCCATTCAAGGAAAATTGTGCAAGCAGTATGAGATTAAGTTTGATTCAGTGGTTTCTTTGCCAGTTACTTGGCTTTCCAGTTAACGCTACCAATGTGGTTACTGGAGTAGAGGGAGCAAAGTTCCCATGATTATAATCAGGCCAAATAAGCCACTTCCTCTGCTAAGTGCTAATCAACATTTTCCTTTTGCCTTCCTAAGCAGTTGCAGTGGGAATATTGCCTCCTCTGTGGAGGCCAAAAGAGTTAGGTAACCAAAACACAGCCTTGCTAGATTTGCACATCCCTCTTGCTGTGGCCATGGAGGGTTGCATGTAACACCCAGGGCAACTTTCTGAAACGTGCCAGCAACCTTCAGGCTCCCGCCCAGCTTCTGCTTTCTTTCTCCTATCACTCACCCTAATCATGTCATGCCCTCCTTCTGACTGCCTCCTGGTAGGGGGGTCAAGTTACCAGAAGGTTTTGGGTCATCTATCATGTCGAGGCTTTTTCTTCGTGTTTATACTTCCCTGGTCAATTTTTGCTCCTTGATATCCCATGTTGGGCTCAAGTCAGTGATGACCACTTCTGTTTTTCCTGAAGATTTCAAAGCCTGATGTTCACTTCCCCTCTCCCTCGCGTTCTTTTTCCTTACCTGCACCTCAGTATTACTCAAATATTTTTCAACAATCAGCTGAATCATTAATCCAATGATTAAAGTGAGCTGCAAAACTTCAAAAATGTGGTTGGATTTGCATTCTCTAGCTCGAGCTCGCACCCATTATGAAGCTGTACTTTGTCTGTGAAATGTTGTACCTTACTTCTCAAGAAAAAGCAGCACTCAGTTCACTGGAGTTGTTTCAGCAGCCTTCTCACAGCCACTTGTGCTGGCAGAATCTGGCCACAGGATGGCAATGTATGTATGAAGCCATACAGATGTGCTGCTGTCTGGCTCAGAGGTGCAGGACGAGGGCTGAAGCTGAAAGCTAGGCACAGGAAGAGGAGGGGAGAGGCCACAACTTTTCAGTGCTCTGCTGTGTTCTATAGTTGTTGTTTAGGTCAAATACACTGGTTGCTGGAAAGCACCTCTCTCCAAGAAGAGACTGGTATTTAGCCAATTATCCCAAACCAAAGCTGTACGTAATTACAGCTTCTGTTTTCAAAGGCATTTGCCTGTTTGGGCTGGTTGCCATTTTGTGAATAATTCTTTGTCACAAGCTCACTGGCAGGCTAATGTCAGTGTTTTCTATATGTGTTTAACATACATATGACTGGTTGTCTATTTTGTGATGAGACATAACCCTTCTGTCTTTTGGTGACTATAACTCTTAAAAAGAACCTGCTGTGGAGGAAGAATGACAGAGGGATTAACTCTTCAATATAGACTTCAGGAGATCAGAAGTTCAAGACCTTGGACTATTGCAGCCTTCCTATGCAATCTTTGGCAAATCTTGTAAAGATAGATCCAAAAACTACCTAAGTGTCTGAAAGTCAGATGCTGAATAGCTTAGCTTTTGGCAGAAGTAAAGTCCAGAAGGGTATATTAAGACCCAGTGCTCCCAATCCAGGGTGTGGGAAGAGCCTGGCAATTCCAAAAGGAGTTAATTCTCCCTTCCTCCAGCCCCCTGAGTCCACAGAAATGCCTGTACTTGGCGGTAGGGTCTGACATGGAGCAGGGCCAGCCTTCAGCCCTACTCCTTCCTCCTTGGGTGCTAGGAGGTGCTGCAACCTGCTTTGGCCCTGCAGCCTAGAGCTTTCTCCAGAGGTAGGCACCATCACCCTCTCCTTCCAAGTAAGACTGTGATGTTCTTATGTGGTAAAACTTCCTTCCCACCCTGATTCTGGCTTTTGTCCTCAATCTCTCTGTTTCTCCTTGCCACTCAGCAATAGCACATGGGAGCATTACATGAATGTTTCTCTTTGTAGGAATAACAAGGTACTGAAGCACTTTCATAAGCAAGAGTTGTATGAGAGATTTGGGTGTTGACTACTTTTGGAAATGCAGCTCATATATGTGCATAAGACACTACAGACCTCTCACGTTGTCTGTTGTCCTTTTAAAACTTGCACTGAGCTTTATACTGGTCACGCATTCGAAGTTTGACAGTCATGAAGTGCAGCAACTTTCACAGAGAGTCCAGCTCCAGGAACTAAATAAAAGTACACCCAAATGATATTTCTCAGCAATTCACTGTTAGAGGCGCTGAATTTACAAAGAAGAATTTCTATGCCTCCTGTCATAACCCTTGCACTCAGCAAGCAGGCAGAGTCCGTTGTATCTTGGCTGGTGCCCTTCATGCCAGTGCGACTGGGGACAGCCGAGGGGTGTTTGGCACAGCAGGTTGGAGGGTCCCCTTACTTTGGCTGCTGGCCACTTTGGAGAGAGACATGATCTTTGCAATCACTGAAATGAGGCATTAGGTAGAAGCATTTGCTGTCAAGCTCCTTGTGCCTCTGCTTCAGTGGGGTGAAGGTTAATTCAGACTTAACTATTCGACACTTCAACTTTAGGTGGCTAGTGTGGGCATGAACTTGTTGCTTCCAAGTATGACTGCTTCAGAAGAAAGGCTCAGTGTTTGAAAGTTTTCCCAGCTGGGCTGCTCTTTAAGACTTTCTACTTTCATGAGTCATCTTCCACTGCTGAAACAATTCCCCTTTTTTTTCTGAAGCAACCTTTCTGTTGTCACATGTCACTACCCTGGGCACAAACTTTCATCTTTGTCACTTGCAGTGCGATGAAGTTGTGAGCTTCTGGTGAAGACAAGGATCCCTGAAGGCCCTAAAGAGGAGAGCATATAACCTTCTACTGGGCTGAGTAACCTTGGGGGAAAGAAGAGCAGAGGCTGTTGATATGAGGTCAAAGACTCCACTGGCTTCAGTTGGCTTTGAAAATGAGAGACTAATGTAATTTATTTTACTGCTTGTATGTCCTGCACGGTAAATAAAACATACATTTGAGTTCATCCAGAATCTGGAGTCCGTCCCAAAGGGGAAGAATTCTGTGTATCTAGGTGGACTGAAAATTATTTCTCAGCCAATCAGAAAACATAACAACTTCACCAAAACATCAGTACAGTGAATACAAAATGACTACTTTTCCATTACCATATCTCCATCTGTAGGGTATAAATGGAAGCTCTCCTCTCTGTCCCACGGAGAATCAGATTCCTACACTTTCTAGGCAGTGGGATGAACTGTTTGTAAGCTCTGTTTGTGTAAATTTTTTGGATATTATCTGCTGTGCTATTTGGTGTGTCCTATATGGATGATTACATATCAGTGAATCCAGAATTTAAACTATGTATTCCTTGCCCTAAATAACTTGTCAGGAGAACTTCAGGAGTGGTAAAAATCCTTGCTGGAAGTTAACAGTTGAGTAGCTGGTGCGTTGCGGCGGCTTTGTATTACCAAACCACTGAAAACAACTCGTGGACTATACCAGTCCTACTTGGTGCATATTTGACTGTTGTTAGCTGTAATATTACAGTAGCACGTGCATCTCCATCGTATTTGTGTCTCTCGACTTGAATATAATTTCCAGGTTTTCTCTTTGACAACTTCTTTGTTCTCAGACTTTCTTGTCTTGGAGAAAATTTTACTACAGTTTGTGTGTTTCTGTATGCTCTTCCCCTTTTCTCAGCTCTTCATCTGTGGCTCTATTGTCTTTTCCCCTGGTGATCGTGCCCGTGGGAAGATGCCAAAGATGTGCCTCACGTTTAGGAGAAGAGTTTAAAAAAGCTGTTGTGTAGCTCCTACAGCAATACATATGCAGTGGTAGGAGAAGTTACGTGACACACTATGTGTGGGCTAAGATAAAGCTTCTGATGTTGATTAATTCAGGCCGGGAAAGGGCTGAGGCTTTGAAATAAGTATTGCTGCCCCCAACTGCTCCATGGAAGTGGCTAGGCTTTGCCACCAACACAAAACATAAGTAAAGCTGTCAGACTGACTCATTGTAAGGAAAAAATTAAAAGTGCTGTCCTCTGGAAAAAACGCATTCCCGTAAGCCTGAAAATGAGAGAAAAGAAGGATTATGGTGAAATTTTCCCTTGCTTAACTTGAGAAAAGAAACGAAATAATAAAACTATATACATTATAAAGAACAGACTTACTCCTACTTTGATTTCCTTTTATTTTGTTTTCTTTTATTTTTCCCCCCACACCCACTATAACTATTATGTTGTAACCACAGCAATAGGTGTAACAAAATCTTTCTGCCTATTGGTTAAGCACTGTAATGCCTAATTCTGAGATCTGGTTTTATACTCTGAGGAAAGGGAGAGTTGGATGGATCAAAATTTGAACTGTATCTCAAAATTGAATTCTGCTCACATGTTATGAGGTTCAAACTTTTAAGGCCTCTTCCTAATAGCCAACTTGGTCTGTCTCAGGATTGAATAACGTTGGTGTTAAAATGTTTGATAGATCTGTTCTTCCAAACGGGATCTGGGTAGTCAAGCAGACAGCAGTTCGTTCTGAGTGTATAATATAGTGACATAAAGACAAATAACTTGGTGAAAGAGCCCTGAGAGTGATTGTGGAATTAACTAATTGTGGATAACTAAGAGTAGAGGTCATCAGCATCCCAGCCTTTACTAAATTTAGGTTGACTGTTCAAGAAAGGAAATAGCTTTCAAGAAAATGTAGAATGCTTGCCAAGATGTTAGGTGGTGGAAAAATCAAGGATCGTAAAGGAACTTTACATTCTACTATTAGGGTTGAAGAATAATTGGAAGCGTATCTGACTGCACAAAAACAAACTATAACAGACAGACCCTGCAAGTTCAGAGATCAAACAAAGACATTTCTTGAACATTCAAGCATGGTAAATGCAAATGTACTCTTACATGTACATACCCATAAATTGATAAAATTTGGCTGGTTACAATTAAACTAAACTCAGTTTACTTGATTATGTTAAGCAAATCTGTTAAAATGTTTATCAGAATTCTTTATAGACAACAAATGTAATTCTTTAGAACTACTTTTAAAAATTCTTATCTCTTTTTTCCCTTTCTGCCAGCATCTCTTCTCTCTCATATCAATCTTCCATAGACATTTTTTCCTCCATTATTATGAAGTCATTCAAACAATTGGACAATTCAAATATTCAAACATTTGCTGCAACTGAGAGGATGAGAACTTCATGGGAATGGGAGAAGAAGAAATATTAAGATGAGAAGGGAGAAAAGAAGCTGAAACAAATGGCTAGAGTAAAGAAACTCAAAAATTTGTTACCAACTCACTGAAAACATTCTCTGTCAATAACTCTGCTTTTGGAAACTCTGATCTCTCCCAATTTCCTTAGGATCTTCTTGTGTGCAATAGGTTAAAAGAGAACGGATTGATGAATGTACAGAGGATGTTCTCTTTGTAGTATAAAACAAATAATAATCCGTTCCGCTCCTCTGATCCTGTCACACTAAGTGAGTAAAACGCACTAGCTCAGCAGAAAGGCCAGGTAAACTAAAAGCGAAGTAAGAGACATAGACTGTCATTCAGAGAACTTTCCACTTGTTGCTTAATGCAGGGACTTCTGGCGTCGGTGCAGTATGCAACTTGAGTGGAGTAAAGACATCTCCTTATCCTCTGTCTCCCTGGAACAAGTGGCACATGGAGCAATGCAGAGCCTACAGCAAATGGGCTGTTTGGAAATGTGTCAGTCATGAAAAATTATGAGCCCAGATCAGGATTTCATGATATTAGTCAGATTTGGTTAGGCAGGAGTTAGGCTGCCCTAGTGTCACCTACAGGGCAGAGGAGGGTGGACTTTGTGCAAGTTTGGGTTCAGAGTTGGCAAGATTTGTGCACGACTGATTTGAGAAGCATAGCATGACTTTGAATCAAGGTCTGGTAAGAGTGGCAGTGGGAGTGAATCCATGGATCTTATGGATATTAAAGAGCTTTGGATCAGGCTTCAGGCATGTACTGTAAATAAAATAAGTCTTGTTTAGTCCTAATAAGAGAATAACATGCCCAGACAACAAACGTGCCTCCTGTATGCTCAGGTATTGAAGGAGGTGGATTTTGAGGTCTGGCTTTTCTTGGGAGCAGGGGAAAGAGGTTGGGTTTTCTGTTCTTGTGCATGTGTGTTTGTGTGTGTGTGTTTTTCTTCTCAAACTTTACATTGCTACACAAGTTAAAATGAGGTGAATAGACACTCCAAACAAGACGCTGGGGAAAAAAAAGATCATGTCTCTTGCTTCAGTGGTTAGTATCCTTATGTGAGCTAGTGAGAATGCGTGTGTATGTGTGTCTGGGGGAAACTGAGCTGGAAAAGAGAAAGCAGAGAAGGCAGAGAGAAAGAAAATGAGGATTAAGCACCAGTCAGACTTCAGTTGCTTTTAGCCACAAGCTTGTTGTTGATCTATTAAATAGCAATTTAAATAGCAACATGCAAATATTCCACAGTCTGTCTTTCAACAATATTAAAAAACAAAACAAAACAAAAAAAAACAAAACAGTGAGACAGTGCTGATGTGATTATGGCAATAAATTATTATGGACTAAAAAAGAGGAGAAGAATTACGTAGCATTTTGAATGCCGTAAAACTTACAGTAAGCCTGCGGTTTCAGTACCAGTAAATAGCTCTTATTATGTTACAGAATAACTATTCTTTGTTTGGAGACTGAAAGCAGAAATTAAGAAATATGGTTCATGTATGAAAGCATTTTTTTAGATATCTCATAAGGTCATATTATTGCAGTGAAACAGCTGAATCCAAAAAAGTTCAACAAGGGCCCTGTTTCAGGGTATGATGAGTGGTGTGACAGAGCAAACTAGATGAGTGTATGCTGCACCAAAAGCAATGAAATATGAACCAGGTGATTTCAGATCCATTGCTCCATGCAGGCTACATCACAGCCACGACAGCAGGCCTTTGCTCGCTGTAAGGCTTGGGCTATGAAGAATGATCAATTCCTTAAGCTGTTACACATTGGTGCTTAGTTTCGTTAAAACTTAGCATAGTAATTTTCTTCCCCCAGTATCATGAGGCTATTTATCATACAGACCAAGTTCTGGTCTCCTAGCAATTCTGACCAGTCTCCCACTTGAATAGTCCTGTTCTTTCAAATGGTAGTGTAAGTGCCCGAAGGGATTATCATCTCAAAAAGTGCCCTGAAATATCTTCTGCTTGGATACAGTGATGATAGGTGACTCGAAAGGTCTAGCATGAATGTTATGAAGAAAATCAGCTTCTCACAACAGTCAGGTGTTGAGGTCATTGTGAGGAAGGTGGCAACATGTTTACTGAGCATTAGATCACTTTGAGGACCTACTGAATTACTGCTCAGTGCCTTAGAGTTTGCTCAAGTCCTTGCAGGAGGGAGGTGTGCCTGGCTTGCAACCTGAATGCCCGCATGTAATTATCCTTAACCTTGTGCAACGCTATGGCAACTGGAAGTAACTGCCACTGTACTCCTAAAGCCCCAGGGCTTGGATGTGATGCTTGCTCAACAAGAGCTTGGGTTTGATACATCCCCAGGCACGGTGCCAGCCATTGCCTGGAAAGGTATAGGAGGGGTGTGTTGAGGGCTTGGCCTATGTGAGTGAATCAGTTACTGCAGGGCACAACTGAAGTGGTTCTCAGCTGCTGCAGGATGGCAACAGTGCGTGGGATTCAGCTCCAGGTTAAGAGACAGATTAAAGTTTCTGCAAGTAGATGTGTAAATGTGAACTAGTATCTAAGCTCCTGTCATAATTAATGGAAAGCTCATCAGTACAGTCAGTGGAGCATAGCAAAAGAACTGGCTTGCCCTAAGGCAGACATCTACTATTCATTTGAAGAGCTCTTGTGGCTCTGTTGTTTGTAATGTTCATTTTGGAACACTTCATTAAAGGTGTTAACCCGCTCTGCATCAATACTGTCTTAGTTTACATTGAGTGCCTTGAATTTAAAAGGAGTATATCACATTCTTAAAAAATGAATGGAGAAATAATCTTTTCCTCAGCTGTAGGAACTCACATAGTAAGACTGAAAGCGTGTACGGTTACACTGATGAGCTATCGAGATATTTGCCCTTGGAAAGAGACTTGTGCATCTGTGGTGGAGCCTGCTGGAAGAACAAGTTGTGCGCTGGCAGTGCTTGAGGAAACTTCTCGCTTGCAATGAACTGTTCTTGACTGGAGTTCTGGGAGGAGCTGGATTTATGTCCTTAGAAATTAAGATCATTTGGGCTTGATAGAATGATGTGGCAGATACAGTTGGATATCCCTGATTTTTTTTTCACAGTCATGGAAAATAAATGGGGACTGATGCATTCCCTTCTAAATTTCCCTTCTAAATTTCTAATTTTAGTGGATTTGTTTATCCTTGAGTTATAAGTCTTCCTATCTGTAATACAAACAGTCACTTCCCTTTACCTTGACAAATCCCCCGAAAATGTTGCAAACAGCTGAAGGATGTTTGGTGTCTGCAAAAGATCAGTCAGTGAAGGACAAGAGACTGGTTAGTCCTTTTAATTCCCATTAAACACATCAGAGGGTGAAAATCAACCAGATTTTTTGAAGCCTTAGCAAAGGCTGCAGCGTTGCAAGAGATTTCTCTGCTAGTTTGAATGAGAAATTTTATTTTTACATCAGTTAGGGTTTGTAAGACTGGTTCTATAGCACATTACTAATTCTGCAAGTGAAATGTCAGTTAGGCTGCTCTTTATGCTTGTTTCTAGATTTGTTCAGAAACACTCTGAGAATTACTTCAGGATTTTCCCTGGAAAAAGAAATAGCTAAACCTGTAGATAGCAAAGATGCTCTCCTGTAGACTCCAGATGTCTTCACAGAGAGGAAAAAAAAAACCTTTCCTTTTACTTCCACCTTCAAATGTGCAAGGAGAAGGAACACAAAAGCACAGTATAGATTGAGAACCAACTAGAGAGTTGAATAAGGTACGAAAAATTAAGGAAATAAGATTCAGTAAGATCATTATGAACTGTTTCTGTCTACTGTACCATTTGCAATTGAAAGGATGAGCCGTGTGTTAAGAAAAACTGAGATGCCATGGAACAGCCCAGACTAAAATACACGACACACTGAGTCCATTCCTTGGTGAAAAACACAGAATGACTCAATTGAATTTAATGCTCTTTCTTATCCTTTTCTTTTTCCATGCCTGCAAGTGTTCTCCTAGGATTGTCCGTCTTTTGGTTAGTAATGTAAAGTGCTATGCATGTAATTGTCTCTTCCTTTGCTTAGTGTGTTATCTTGGTACATTGCAAGCTGAGACTCCATTGGTCCATTTTCCTGTCTATCTTTTAGATTGAGAATTATGAGTTAATGCTTCTTTAGTTTCCTTTCCTGCCACTCTAGGGGTGAAATTCTGTCTCTATCAGTGTCAATGCTGAAGTTTTTGTAAGATGTGAATCCTCCTTAGAAGAGGGGATGGAGTAAGAGAATGGGAAAGAGAAATATTTTCCATGAGACACTTCCAGGAAAAGTTTTCCTGAATGTATGAGTAATTTTAGAGCAGATAAGATGTATAGAAGAAGATTTTTTCATTCAAACAACTCTGAACAATTTTGAAACAGAGGAGTTGCAAGTTGCTCATTATCTAATAATGGCTAAGCTAATGGTTAATGTTCTTATAATGGCTAAAATAGCCAGCCACTTAAATGTAAGAAAATAATCACATTGTCTGCAGCATCAAAACAATGATGTCTTTTGCACTGCCCTACACATTTGGTTTTATACAGATTAGTCCTTGGGAAATGCCTAAAAATTTCTGTTGACAGGCTTCCATTTGTATTTTAAAAACAATTTCTACAATTTGGTCTTCATTTCTAGTATGCACCCTTGGGAAGTGGACACTGGGAGATGAGAGAAGGAAAGTGTTCTCCATGGAAAAAGTAGTGGAGCTGAGATATCAGCCATCAAAAAGACAAGCAGAAGAGAAGTGCTGTTTTCTCATGGTGGCTTTTACGTGTTGCATTATTTTTTCATGGTATTGCAGTGAAGAGATGCATAGAAAGTTTCACTTGAACAGGATGGCTAGAAGAATGTTACGTGAAGAATTATTATTACTTGCACATTTCTTACAGCAAAGTATCTAGATTACTCTGTCACTTCTATTTTTCAGTCGCTTTTCCTGAAACCAAGGAGTATAAACTTGGCAATTCCCAACAACAATCAACTGATTAGTTTGACAGGCTTAGAAAAAGAATAAATCTCTTGACAACTATTATTCATCTAGTATTATTAGACTGAACAAGCCTGAACAAGAAGGTGTAAGATTGGCCAAATTATTTTGAATAATGTAATGCAAAATAAGAGAAGTGACAGCAACCATCATCCAAACTGTACAGCAGATTGGCATTGTGGCATTCTTAAGCAAGATCATCATTAGCAAAGGTTCACATTGAGGTCAAGGTTTTATTACTGTCATTAAAACAATTAAAGTATGTGGAGTAGTGAGGGGAAAACTAAAATCCCTGCCTGGAAGTATATGGTATTAGTTTAGAGAGTCAGATTTTAAAAAATGTTTTGCATAGCACGTGTAAATTGAAATTGCTGGGCTTTGTATATGCTTGGGCGTTTTCCTCCCTTTAGCTTACTTCTAAGTATTACTATTTAGCGTCAATTATTTATTTAAAACCACTCCAGTTCTCGAGGTGCTCCAAATTCTTACATGCAGACTCTGTGATAACCTTTTTCCTAATTTAAAAAAAAAAAAAAGGAAGGAAGAGACAGTAATCACAGCAATAAACACAGAGAGAAGATGAAACTGCCCATTAACTTGAACTCAGCTCAGCTGCTGAACAAGAATTTCCAAAAAAGCTGAAGTATTGCAAAGGGTTTTGTTGTTGTTGTTGTTTGATACTTATCTCCCTTGGAGAGTCTTTAAAGTTACCCTCCATCTCTTCATTGTTTTTGAAGAATAGATTCTTTCCACCTTCATTATGTATATTTTTCCTTATCCTCTTCTGTTCTTTAAATTCTAGGGCCCAAATTTGTGTCTCCAAGGTATAGCACATTGTCGCTTTTAACACCATGAGTCCACTCCAATTGACTTGAAGGGAGCCAGGACTTTGTCTTCTTTTTTTTTTTTTTTTTTTCTCTTTCCATAACAGCTGAAATACTTCTTAGTGGAGCCCGAAAGACATCTTATGTTTATGTAGAGCTTTCATCAACCTGTGTGATTATTTCCCACACTAATCAATGTTATCTTTCCAAAATCTGCTTCTGAGGAAAAGGAGTTCATGGTTTTTTTTTCCCCCTTGCTTGTTTTTGAAGATGTACAGATAGGTCTTAATATTCTTGGGTTTTGTGGCTGTCTTGCTGTTTTGGATTGAATGGATCTTATTTCTGATCTTCATTATTTTGCTATCCACATCATTGGGAGGAAAAATCTTGCCTATCTTCTCTGTTAACACTCAATCTGAAAAAAAAAGCTTAATAAATACACACACGATGCTGTCAGAAAGTATGAAATACATTATTTTTCATTTGGGTTTTTAGGTTTTAATATTTCCATAAACCACCACTGTATGTTTATCCAAATACTGTTTTTGTTTAATCCAGGGGTATGCCAAACAAGAAAACATATTAGCAGCCCTGAGTGGTGAGAGTGTAACTGTGTAAAGAGCTTTCAGGCATTATTCTTGTATAAATGCAAAATAACATTCCCCATACCTTGTAATATACAATGAGACATCCTAGAGATATGATTTGAACATTTACATTAAAGGAATACATTTAATAAAGTCCATCGGTGTTAACGCTGATTTGGCTGAGAAAAGATAAGCATGAACTGATTTCATTAAAACAGATCAAGTGCAGATGTTTCAATTTCCAACCTGTTTGATGTAGCAACATCACAATGTTCATTTCTCTCTTTGGAAAAGTCTCATGCTGGAGTTGCATATTACAAGAAGAATTATAATGATAGGTAAAATTAATCTTGTATTACAGTCATATACTTGGCTTCAATGCACATGTAGGTTAATACGGAGAGACTATGGATCGGTACGTGAATGAAGGAGATGTGTGATTTATATTCTTGAACTAAGCTATGAGTTTATAAAGCATCAAAATATCCCTGTTTGGTCTCTGATTTATGTTAGGGGAGTTCTTGTATGGTGGATTACAACGGAATTTGCTCTTCCCCAGCTCTTTACTGTTCTGACTCAGATTGTGAAATAGTGCTTTTCCTAACTGATCAGCTTGCAGCAGTAGTGAAGATCCACTTCTTTTCCAAGGCTTGGTTTTGGGATCTTCTTGCTCCCAAGTGTTTGCGCGAAGGGGCTGGAGAGATACATATATGTTCAGTGAGTATAAATGCTGCACAGACAGGAGCACCTCCTGAATTTTCACCTACCTGACTCAAGCAAATCTAGTCATCAAAGAAGAGGACTTGACTGTTTGTCAAGATGTAAACTTCTTTTGTGTGCTCAAAATCTCAATTGCTCTGCTATGCCTGTATTCAAAGATGTAGAAAAGTCCTACTTTCCCTCTGTACCACCTGCTTGTTTAAATCATGTTTATGTAGTCTTCCATACAGTACATTTCACTTTTAAACGCTGTAAGGTAATATCATGCAATACCTAGCTAATAACTTTGAGTTGCTGTTGCAGAACAGTTCCATGATTAGATACACAGGCTAAAGTGTGGTGTGGCACTGTCTTAGTCCTTTTGCATTATTCTCCTATTGCAGATAAAAGCATTTTAAAGCGTAAAGAAGCCTCAGTAAATACACAAGTTGAGATCAACGTTCTAGACTGGGAAGGATTCAAACATTCTTGTGTTTCCAGTAGTACCCACTTCTAATCCATTTAATTAACTGTTCAGTTGTCACTAGAGAGAGAGAAAAGTACTATGAATGACACTTTCATTTTTCAGTGTTCCAGTCCAACATTTTTCATGCATTTAAGAAATGCCAGGGGATAAAATGATGGGCACTTGATGTTAAAATCTATGTTCTATTAAAAAGTTTGCTATGAATCAGCTATGTAGAATCCACAGCATTTTTGTTCTATTATAAACTTCTATTCAGACAGCCAGTCTGCTCACTTCTAATCTCGCTGTCATTAGTGATTGGATTTCACTCTGGCAGATTTTTGGATGGAAGCCGAAAACTTCTGACAATCTCCGTAAAGACATGGATTTGGCAAAGGGACTTTTTTGGCAATTAAAACATTTTGTTCTGCAGTTGCCATCAGGGGCCAACTAGGGCAGACCTATTTCATTTTTCTGTCTGATATATTTTTTTTTTCCCTAGAGCATTCAGGGAAAAAGATCAGCTATTCTTGTATATGTACCTCATATACTTAGAAATGACATATTCATATATTTTGTTGGAAGAAGAGCCCTTTATAAGGAACAAAAATGAATCTGGAGGTAGAAAGAGTCGTAACTGATGTAAACTCTGGTAACTCCAGTGGGTACCCTATAGTGACTTAACTACCTGCTTTGTAGCAGTGATTTCCAAAACAGGAGGTTTATTCCCAGCAGTTAAGAGTAAGATTGTGAGTTTGACTGAGAAAATCAATTTAATCCAGTGTTCACATATTTGGGTAAAACAAATAATGTATCAGTCTATAATATGGTTACAAAGGCCAAAGTAATTGGCTCCCAAAATGTTGATGCCCTTCCTGGAGACACAAATATTTTAGACTTGACACCTTCCCCGCTGCCCTCTTTCTGTAGTGTTCTGAGAGCCAGAGGAGCTTCTAATACTGTGTTTTGTGCAGCACCTGCTGCTGTGAGATCAAGGGCTCTGACAGGCTTATTTGGGTGATTCAGGGACTAGGTCATTCTAATAAGAAATGCAAAATGTGGGGCAGTGTTTCCTCAGCTGTGCTGCAGACTCAGTCTGCTCTGTTCTGTGCAAGTCCCTCCTGGCCAACATTTAACACTGTGGCTGGCACAGCAGAAATTGCTCCAAAGCCTGGTTCACACACATTTGCTCCATAGGAACAGCTGGACTCCTCTTTTGTGCTACTAATAAAAATTCTGCATGCTTAAATTGATCTTGCTCTCAGAAATGATTTAAATGCTCTGTAATAAAGTGCCATTTGAAACTCATGGGGTTTTTAAATCTGCATTTATAGAGAGAGCGTGTGTAATAATACACAGAATACCCAAAGGGAAATTTAGAGTGACATAGTTACAAGTTCTTCTAGGGTCTTTCATGATTTATGATGTCAGTAAGACTCAGCTGTAATTATCTACATCTTCATAGCTTTCCATTTTTTTTTATTTACTTTGTCATACATGGGTTTTGTTACAAATAAAAATTAACAAGAGTTGGCTATGGTCTAGAGGTTTGAACTTTAAAATAATAATAAAAAATAATAAAAGCTTCATATAAAGATTAACATTCTGTCTCAATACTTAAGGTTGTTTCTCACCCCTTGAAAAGGAAAGAGGAGGGAGAAGTGAGGTTCTGAAGTGGGACTGTCCCTTTCAGTTGCAGTATTACTTCCTTCTGACTTCATCCCTAGCTATTCTTCATGCCATGCTTATACACACAGTCCATACTCTGTTGCAAACTCCTTAATGTGCCATTCAGCACCTATATTTGAGGACAACCATCTGGCTGAAAAATTGATGCAGAGATTGAACATGAACCCTGAAAGGAGCGCAACATGAGTGTAATTATGGGGAGACATCCCAAAATGTGACACTCCTCTGGTACATGTTGGGCATGTTGGTCCTCTCATGTAGGACAGTGGTGGAACGTAATTTTCAAGGTGGGTGCTGGGGGTCACTGGGAGGGAGATGTGCACCTACTGGTGGAGTCACGCAGCATCAGTCTGTAAAGCTGACTTCTGCCACGCCATTGTAGATGTAGCCTTCTGCCCTGAAGTACATTTACTTAGAACAAACACAGCTTCTCTTTTTTTCCTTTTCCAACCAAATTTCTAAACCACATTCTGCATTTCAAAACAAGGTAGAGAAAACTTTAGTCAAGAGTTAATGGAGTAGAACAGCTCGAAGGATGCAAAACTATTTGGTCAGCCGTAACTAGGCTATCCCTAGTGCAAGAGCATATTACCTCTTGAATTTGGAGTGCCATCTTAAATCATCTGAGAAGTCTGTGGCCAAGAATGAAAAGAAAAACATGACAGAAGCATTTCTCTATCCACAACTGTTCCTATCACCTGTTTCTCTCCTCTTCCCCTACACATCTTCCTTCTGTTTAAAAGCCTTCTTTGAAGGTTGTTCAAACACAGATACTATTGTTAGCGGAATGCTTCCTTACCACCCTCAGTGCTGTCTTCACTGTTTATTACTTTTGTTCCACTTTTATGACTCAACTTAATAAAGAAATACAATAGAAGAAATAGCCACATTCAAAGTGGTACTCATTTTGGAGCTTTTGTTACAGTTCTGAGTATAATAGATATTTTTGCAATCAAGTTTTCTTTTAAAATAATTTGGTAGGATCTTTATTAATCCTTCTCCTGAGCTTTATCAAATACAACATGTATAGAGATCAGGTAAATGCAACAGTGTAATCCCAAGAGATGCCTTGCTCACTCTGGTGGGGTACAGTACTGAAGACAAGGACAATATGAATAATTTGAGGTTTGGAGGGTTTGATGTGCTGAACAACTGGAGAAAAAGAACTAAATTATTTTGGACTGACCGAAAAATGAATTTACATTTTTGGAATTGTTGGCAAAACAGAAAGTATTGAGTTATTATCTATGTCCTAAGCAGTGGGCTGTGGTTACTCATCAGGGAAGTGAGGGGAGCAAAGTTCGTATCACATCTTTGCCTTATTCAGAGCAGAGATTCTCTTGTGTGAAATGTTACAGTGAATTCCAGAGTGGCTTTTGTCTTGCCCTGCTGAAACTATGCCAGATTATGAGGATTTGAATGACTGAATGGTAAAAAGAGAGAACAAGAAGACGTATACTCCAGCAATGACTCTCACGTTGGACTTAGGGGTAGGTACCCTTTTCATCCAAATACTAGTGTGTACTGTAGTAGGATCTATTTATTTATCCCTACCTAGAAATTGTGTGTACCCTGCCTTGGTTTTGCGGCCTGCACTAAGGTTCTCTTGCAATCCAGTTATGTTAGTTAAAATATTTGAAAACTGGTAAAATAACATGTTAGTACTTCCAAAAACAGTTATTTTCTTCCTTATTTTTATCCTTCTTCCAAGTACAACTAAGATTAAGTGGTTTTTAGTAAGATGGTTTTGAATATAAGCTTCTTTATTTTTCCTCTTTTCCTCATTCCTCCCTCTGTCCCTTACAAGAAACCTGCTTTAGCCATCCTGGGAAGACTAAAAATTTGCTGTCTTACTATGCATTTTCTGTGCTAAAAACAATTTAAGTAATGCAAAGTGAAGAAAGCTCCTTGTTACTTCCTGCTGGTTTCTGAGCGGCCAGAGCTGTGGGATGGAGGAAGCAATGCCATGATTCCATCCATGTAACAAGCTCTACCTTCGCTCTCAACCTGTTCAAACTTGCTGGAGTTGAATGTTACAGAACTTGGCCCCTTAAACCTGTCTACTCCCCACTGACTTTTTCTTTTTTCTTTTTTTCTTTTTTTCTTTTTTTCTTTTTCTTTTTTTCTTTTTTCTTTTTTCTTTTTTTTTCTTTTTTATTTTTTCTTTTTTTTCTTTTCTTTTTTTTCTTTTCTTTTTTCTTTTTTCTTTTTTCTTTTTTCTTTTTTCTTTTTTCTTTTTTCTTTTTTCTTTTTTCTTTTTTCTTTTTTCTTTT
>WBMW01005429.1:708452-800338 GCA_013396635.1 Penelope pileata
TCTTTCTCTCTTTCTCTTTCTCTCTTTCTCTCTTTCTCTCTTTCTCTCTTTCTCTCTTTCTTCCTTCCTCTCTTTCTTTTTCTTTCTCTCTTTCTCCCTCTGTTTCTCTCTTTCTCCAGAGGTAGCAGCTGAACTCAGCTGGATAACTCAACTGACTTTGAACTTGGAGCAGGCAAGATATTATTCCCAGGAGCTTTCATCAGCACAGGATTTCCACCCATTCAAAGGAAGCCCTATGTGCCTATACATGCAGAGCACTGGATGCTTCTCTCCAAGGATGCTCAAAAGTAGCATGCAGTAAAGATACACAGCACTTCCATTAGCAGCATATAGCATGATATATTTTTCTTCTCAATGGGATTCTATGGGGCAAATCTGAAGGCTATGTAAGCTGACAATAGATTGACGTATCCTGACATGTCAGAACAGGCATTGGGCTCAAATCTTCTAATGGCATTCTCTCTGTTCACCATGCTAGCTATTGGCCACTGAAGATGAAATATTTAAAAAAAAAAACAACCTGTTTGTCTTTCAAAATGTTCCAAATTGTTCCAAAATGTTTCAAAATGTTTTTCTTTCAAAATTTGTCTACAAGAGTGTCCACTATATTGCTACGACCACATCTCAGGTAGTAACATGGGTAGGATTAGTGTGACTTGAAACTGAGAGGGCCGTGGTAGGGCAATACTGGGAGAATTGTTCCTATCTTTGTTGAAGTAGCTGATGAAGACAAGAACAAGAAAGGTAAGTAACAGATGCTTTAAACTCAGTGGTAAAAGACAGACTCTTTCAGGTGCTTTGAATGCCATGCGTCATCCAGACCTCCTGAGACTGTTTAAAGTTACTATATGCTGCCCAAAAATCCTCTAGAAACTATTACCTTATATGAAATGCAAAGCCACTAAATTCTTTCCTAATGACAGTCATTCAAAATGGATAGTTTAGAAGAGTTATAGCTAGCTTTATGCCAGGGAGTTTTTATAGTGAAACAAGACTTAAGCAGTACCTTTCTTAAGTACACCTTTCAATCAGTGCAGCAAAAACTGCCTCACTCTAGTGAGAGAGAGAATTACACAGAAGAAAGGTAACGATTTTCTTCTCTCTCTTTGCCTAAAGATATCTACAGTGACCATCCTGTGCTGAAGTAGAAGAAATTTGACAACGGGACATATTGACTTTTCTAAGAGTGACATTTGTAGCCAAATTCTTTGTGTTATGGCTAGCTTCATCAAACTTGAACTTAACTGATGATAAAGATGTGAATGATTGCACAAAGACTTTATTTGTGCTAAATATTTGTGCCATAGCTGCTTTAAATTAGTGTTAGCATGTTTGAAAAGTGTTTCTTGTCTGCTTACTATTTTCTCACTTGTTTCTTCCTTAGGCTCCTGTTTAACTGTCCACACACGACTAGAAGTGTTTAGTTACTCAGCCAGGAATCAGAAACAATATTATGGGACCTAAGTGATGAATTACACAGCAGAAATGGTGCATGGAGAAAGTAGTTCCCTTGTGAACAACTTACAAGCAAGAAATTGTTGACTCACACTACTTCAACACTTACAAGTAATTAATCCAGTCACAAACATCTGGATTAATTTTTTTTATGCTGATGTAAATTTTACAGCTATTCAAGGCACTGTCCCTTTATAGATTGCTTCAGATTTACAAGGCTTTCCTCAATATCCCACAGCTAATGGGAAATCTAGATGTTAAACTTCCTTTAGGCTGGCAGTGAGGTGGCTTCTCTCCTACATGAAATGTTCTTAACCTGCAACCAGAGCAGGTGTCAGCATGTTTCCTTTCTATGAGTCTACATGGAGGAGCAGTCAATTTCCTTGGAGCTCATGTCAGCAGAGAAATCAACTTCTGATGAATTTAGTTTGCCGTATACACATGTTCCCTCTCTCCAAAATGTGACAGGGTCCAGAAAGCCATAGTGCCAGGCCATCCAAGATTTTGTTAGATGTCTCTGACTGGTTCATTTGCATAAAATGAAAGCTGAGGTGCTTTCAAAGCCAAGCATAACACACACTGGCTAACAAGAATACCTATAACACATGGTCTTTAACAGTTCAAAGTTTATTAGTGAACTTTTACTGAACGGCTGCTGGCACTTAGATTTGTTTTCCATTGGCGAGGGAGTGTAAAAATAGCTGCCAGGCGCAGCTTTCACAAACCTGCATATTTTCAGGATGTTTAGCAAATAAACTCTGCATCTGGGTCTTTCTTGGGTAGCTTTGAAGCCTGGGCCTGAAAAAGGCACAAGACTGGAGAGGTGAAGGCTGCAAAAGTAAAGTATGTCCCCTGCATGTCTCAGAAGATGTGGAGGTCAGCTATTTCACTCTAAAATGAGTATAAGGTGATTCCTGTGTGTAAAGTTTGACACAGTCACTTTCACTGCATTTCACATGGTTTCTCTTAGTGTTTCAAACACAAAAAAATGGCTTTTGACAGAGTAAAATTGTTTAGTCTTTCTCATTGGCAAGCAGAAGCAGTGGTAAGCTATCAGCTAGCCCAATATCACACGTGACTTCTGATAGTCTCACGTATTTTCATGAAATTTAGTCAGAGCACCTCTGCAGTTTTCAGAATGTCTTGAAATGCGTACCAATTCTTGTAGGACAGGGACATGAGCTAAGAGTGTCTAAGGGCATTTGGTCAGTGCCTTGTCAATATGTATCTTTGTCTAGAATTGGAAGACCATGCTTAGCAGGAATTGGAGGACCATGCTTAGCAAGATATCTAAATCCACTTTCGGGTGTCGTATAAGAGACCTGATTCTCAAAAGCTGTGCTCACATACTTAGTTTTCAGAGTGGGCTGATGAAATTCCCACTCCTGATTTAAGTGGTGAAATGTGCATATAAGGCTTCACCTTACCTCTCCTAAGAATATCCACTTAGTCACAGCACTGCTTACCACAATGCTATAGGACCTCCATGGGAATCACAGGGGAAAGAATGACTCAGGGCAGCAAGGCCATCAACCTCTTTTGCTATCCTGAACTGCTCCCGAGGTTGACTTCCTTCCTTTATTATTGGTACTATGATAAGTTGAATTGCAAGGAGCATCTTGGCAAGACAACCATCCCAAGGCTCAGTCGACAATGTCTTGGTGGGATTAGCACCTGTGGAAATAAATGGTCTCAGATTCTCTGCTGTTTGTGAGCAGCTCTTGTAGCACAATCAGCATGAGAAGCCCACTTACAGCTGCCTCACCTGGTTCATCCTGTGCTTGTGAAAAAAATTCAAGGGTCATGCCTGAGTGAGGGAGCATCACTGTTCTCCTTACACACTCCCTTCAGAAGAGCGCAGATAACCCAGACGTGTCATCTGGAGAGGAAAGAGAGGTCACCATGGCAAAACCCACCATGTCTCCTGCTCATAATAATGAATTATTCTGTTCTTTCCATCCCATCTTTTCTTATATCTACTGCCTTTGAAAGAGCAGTTTTAAAATAGTCATTCCTGCTGTTTCTCATGAAGAACGATTCCCAAATCTCCACCCCTAAAAAATGTGGAGTAAGACACATGACCTCTTTGATCTTTATCCTCCATTCACAGCACAGTGATTCACTTTAATGTTTCAGACATCTGATGTGGGAGTGCTCAATTGTTGCTGTTAAGAGCTGAAGGAAACAGCTGTTTATTTCCATCTCTGAGGGCTGCAAGGGTCGGTATTTTGAAGAACCAGTGTGTGCATGACTGCCACAGCAGCTAGTGAAGGCGATATACCACACCAGAGCAGTGCTCTGTCCCTGACCTCCAGCCAGACTACAGGGCAGAGCTAGTACCTTTTATTAGGCCAGATGTTTTTATTTCATGAGCTTGAAATAAGGCATTACCTCTCCCTACAAGCCTTGTCTGACATCACCTTTGATCCTTAGACTACTATGTTTTAAAAAAGTTACTAAATCCTTATTTCTGTCTTCCTCCCATCACGGTCTTTAAAGGCAAGAAGAGTGATAAGAAACAGGAGGAAATACTGCCAGATAGACATATTGGCAGTATGTCCAAGCTTTTCCGAGCCAGCTGCATTGTTCATTCTCTTCTGCAGCAGGCTTTGCTTTTCCATTCAGAAGTCAATCTAAAATACATTGCAAACAATGATAAAATGTGGGGGGATTTTGCAATATGGGCCATTACTCACTGGACAATAGAATTAGAGACCACCAAGCTCACTTACTTATAGGTCTAAAGAAACAGCAAGATGTATTATCTTCATCAAATTATGTACTGGTCTTCCAACAAATGCAGCCCAGTGACCCCTGGTAAGGTAATTGCACACAGTAAAGAATACGCCAGCACAGAGCACTGATTCTGCTTGTCATTGTAACATAATTTATTGGCCCATGGGATTCAGAATTACTCTATTTCTCTTCCCCAAGACAGACAGCTAAGAAAAGGAGGATGGCCTTGTGGTTAAGGATTTGGATACAGAAGATACGGTCTCAGTTTCCAACTCTCTCTCAAGCTTCCTGTGTGGCCTCAAACAAACCATTAATGCTTTTGTGTTTTTCTTCCCTGTCAGTAAGATGATGATTATACTAGCAGGAAAGATCTGAGCCGGACTTAACCCAATTCTTTTTTCTTTTTTTTTTTTTTCCTTCTCAAAGCTGTAGTTTCCTTACAGCTTGACATTCTTCGATTTTATACCAATAGCTGCCTGACAAAGATGCCTAATCAATTCACCATTTACAGAAGAATGATGGCACTTAATATAGGGTATCTTTCCTGAGTTCCTAAGGAAAGCACACAACACACTCTCTGAATTCGATAGTTAGTACCATGTGCTGAACATCCCCAGAAGAGCTGAATATCTAGCTTGCCTTCTGAAGGTGTACACCTCTCTCTCCAGCGGCTACAGAGGAGATTGGGATGACAGCTCTGCAATCTCAGTGAGAGGAGGAAGACACACAACTGGCTTGCGAATGCAGCAGATGTGCCAGGGATGGAGGCAGGCCCTCTCTCCCAGCACTGCTGAAGACTTCTAGAAGTTTCGAGGGAGCTTGTTGTGCTCAGCAAATTTTTCTACGATGCTTTGCAACCAGTTCTGTGCATAGAAACATTCTTCATGAAAAGAAAAGCAACATTAAAAGCCTGTTAAATAATGTGCTGAAAAACCCCTGTCTGCTCTGTTTTTCTACTCACTAGAAAAGTCTGTGGGATTTTCAGGGTTTTGAATAGAACATTGACCCTGCTTCCAAATAATAATCATTCTCTTTCTTCATTGTGACATAAACAATAGTTTATTCCCTTTGCAGTATGTGAACTCGGTCCAAATCTCTACTTTTTCGTGCTTGACATGAGGAAAATTGCAAACCAGATCTGTATCTGAGCTTTTTCTAGCCCCTAATTTGAGTACTTGAACCAAGATCCCCATCTGAAGACCCATGAACTCTGACAAACGTGACAAACTCTGGGTCTGAGTCCAAGCTTTGTATCTTGGTCTTATCTCTCTGGTATCAAACAAATCAACCACAGGAGCAGCTTCAAACATAATCCCTCTCTTCTCATGCCCCTTCTTCATTCCTGCAATGTCAAGCCAGTGCTGGGGATGCTTTGACATGCTGCTGGCTGTAAGTCTGTAAAGAATGGTTAACCCAGCCCATGCTTGTGACCTCCTAGCAGCACACAGCACTAGTTGCAGAAGAGAAGTACAAGTGGTGGAGATCGCATTGCATCTCCTCTACCCCTTGCAAGTCTTTCCAGTCGTTACTCGGAGAATAACTTCTTCAAACAGTTTTGTGTAATGTGGAAAATATCATAAAGAGGGCCAGAATTTCATAGACACAACCACTATCTCCTTGCTCCCAACATGCACACACCATTGCCTAAATGCTGTTAACAGCACTGAGATGCTGAAATTACGAGTTATTCCATGGGCTAAGTTGAAAGCCTTTCCTGGAGATCACAGCAAAGATGGATTTTTTTTTTTTCAAAGTCGTTTTCTGTTTCTATTTCTTTCTCTTTCTCCTTTATTTCCCCTCTTATTTCCACATAGCAGGGTGCCATCAGCTGGGTGTCCCTGTTGGCAACAGCATGATAGATGGCGACACATCTCGTGTTTGCAGCAAAGGCTGCTTTGGCTTACGTCTGTCCAGCTAGCAAAACAGAGGAAGCTGCCAAAAAAAACAGTCCGAGGTATGAAAGTTAACAGTTAGCAATAACTGCGGTGTGAAACATTCCCATGAAATCCAGACATCAAGGATGCTGCTTGGAATAGCTTGAATGTCCTGCATTCTTTTGCAGTGAAAACAGAGCAATACACCAGCAGCGTGGGAGACAGCAGCCAAGGAGGAACACACGAGCCCCAGAGAACAGGCCATCAATTTTCTTGCTGTGGCTGGCTGGGGGAAACTGAAATGTATATTGCAGTGGCTTCTGACGCCAGTCACTGCTATGTGCTCTGCACTTCGGACTCAAAATACATTACCCTAAAAACTAAGCAAAAAAATCCCCAAGCTATTAATAGATTTGTATAAAGAAATCCCTTGTAGTTTTTTATCATTTACATATGGAGCTGAGAAATCAACCATAAAAAGTCAGTATGGCTATTACATGGGTCACTGGAACAGGTTTATGTTAGCTAATATGCTGAAACAGTAGATTAGGAAGAGGGTAGTTTATGGCCTTTAGTTCATTTGTTGACGGGAAGAATCGGGAGCAGATTTGTTTTATGCCTGAACCCGTCGCAGAACAACTAGGGACGGAGTGGTGATTAAAACCCAGGCAAGTGAAATGGGATAATGACTAGACTGCGTATATATTTCTGTGGGTGAACTAGATGTTTGCGAAGGGAAAGAGCTAATGAGATCACAGAAATTAGCAGAGCAGAGCGCTCCTGTGCAGCCCTCTGAAGTGACTCAGCAAAGAACAGTTGCTTGGCATCCCGTTGCAGAGCTGGTAAATACCACAGCCCCTCATGAGACGCAGCATTCACGAGGAGAAGAGCTCCCTGAGATCCGTAGGAAACAAATTTATTCTTAGAAGAAGTGCATTAGCTTATACTGTCATGTCCTAGCAGGCCCCTGGACATAGCTAGGACTTTCCAAAGCGTAGCTGCTCTAACACATCTGAAAGCCTTGTTAAATCATCCCACGCTGTGCTTGATGGCTGTGTATAGTAATTCCCCACTCAAAGATGACTTCTTCCTCTTGCCTGCTATTTCTTCAGTGTTTATTCCAGATTTATGGGGAATTCTTTTGTGAGAAACTGAGCGTCTTTGAAAACCAAAACCATATATAACCATCGGGACTTTTAGCATTTAATCAGAACATCATGAAAATTAAATCAGTTAAGAAGACATTGGTGACTTGTGATATAAATACGTATTTGAATCCTGTAAGTATTGCAAAAACCTGCCAATAATTATGGTCTCATTCATCATGCCTGCACCCAGGCCAAAACTCAAGCTGGAATTCTCTGTGTAGTCATAGTAGAGGAGACTGCAGCCCTTAGAGTCTGGCTTGATCCAAGGCAGAATGGGAGGGTGGTGCTGTGCATCTTACCTGAGGTACAGTACTGCAACAGCTTTCCTCATCCTCCACGTATGTTTGTATTTTCTGAAATATTCTGCATGCTATTTTGGCTGTGCTGATGTGAGCTGTGTGGAAAGCTGCTTCACAGGCAGCACCTGCAATAGGCTTTCCCAGTCCATGTCAGGGAGGCAGCAGGGAGCAACCTTCCCCTATGGCTTGTGAAGAGCAGGAGCTGTGTCCCCTTGTTAGGAAAGATCTGACCAGGACTGAAGTAGGTCTCAGTGGTCAGTTTTCCTTCAGTATGTACTTAAAGGCTTCTACTCCAACTGCCAATGAGAAAAGGGAAGGGTAATCCTGGAGACCATCAATGCTGCTGAGGAACAAGCTCTGCAGTGGGACAGGTATGGTACCTGTCTTGGAGCTGTGTCTAGCCACAAGAAAATTTTCCTTTCTTTTCCCCACCATGAGTTTTTCACTTACTATTTTGATTTACTTTCAAGCAGTAGAAAGCTTTCCATCTCTCAAGATAGGGAAGTACCTCTTACCACACAATCTGCCACCACTAATAAAGGGAGAACATGATTAATAAAAAATGGACCAACATTTGTAAATAACTTTATAAATGGTTGTTAAAACGCAGCATCCCGATCCCCATCTCTCATGGAGATTTCTGCTCTGCTATTTTTCTATATATATTCCTCTTGAAATCCAAACTTCCACACAACTGGCAGGAGTAGAAAATTTATATCTAGTTTGCAATGGTTCATTTGCAAAAGTAAGCAAATGAATTAGTTACAAGTGTTTTATTTCTTTTAGGATGTGACAACTTTTCAGCTCCATCTCTGAGAAAACTTTAATTTCTCTTTAATCACAGCTCAGTTTCACATTTATTACTTCAGACCAAACAAAATTTTTTCCTGTGTTGCATCCTAATGGAACATCTAGCTTGGTATCCCATCCCTTCAGAAGCATTACTGCAACACAGTGTCACATCAGCTTGCACGACATTTCAACCTCAATGGGCAGATGAGAAGTCTACTCTTGCACCATCTTTGATTAAGAGATTGTGGCACTTCTTCCTTCCTCTTTCTTTTGCATATTCCTATCCTTCACGCTGCTCATACTTTGGTACATTTTCTGTGAGGGAAATAATTATTTTTGACAGCTTCTTCCTTCAAAAACAAAGTTTTCTTCCCTGGAGGAGGTCGAGCTCATTCTCCAAATGATTGCTGTCATGATTCCTGCCACTTCTGCAGCAAATTTTCAGTGTGAAACCTTGAAAATGGACCTCTTGTCTTATCCCATGATGCCATGTATGTTGAACAAAGAACCAGAATGTAACCCAACTGTAACACTTTTTTCTTCCTGTCATTATAAAAGCAGGGATTAAGTACACGAGTATTTAAATCTCTCTATCTGCAAACCCTCACAGACCTCCAACTATGTGAAGGCTGTCCCTTCTTGAAAAGTGTTGTGTGATTCTGAAGCACTTTGTCAGGGACAAAGTGACATTTTCAGTCATTTTCTTTTTCAAGGACATTTTCAGTATTTCAGGGTTTGTGCTCCCTCTCAAATGCTTTTGACCTCCCTGAGTGGGTTACAGAATCTGTGCAATGACAGCTCTGAAGTGTGCCCAAGACCTCCAGCAGTAGGAAGCCAAGCGGAGTTGCTCAATGGCACCTCAGACAGCAGAATTCTGGGCAGCTAAACTGAGCCCAGGGTATTTCACTTCACCAAAACCAGTCAAAATGGGAAACTATGCACAGAGTTTGAGTGAAGAAAGGTAACTTTTCCAGACAGAAAAGGCTCATTCAGATCAACTGAAAGAAAAATCTACAGAGGAAACAAGAAGAATTTGGGAAGTGTCAATGAAAAGTGGATTATCTACGTGACTATTTTGGGAGATCAGTAGCATTAATTAAAGACTCATTTATTCTCAGCATTTTGTACTGCTTTTTCCAAGGAAGGTTGATGAAAGGACAGCAGTCATGGTCATGTATGCTTATTGATTCTATTGCTGAGGTTATACTAGCTCTTAATACCTTGCTGCAAACATTTGCACAGAAATCTCTCACTAGACAGATTGTTTTATATTGTCTCTTTTGTGCAGGTTTCTTTTCTCTTAAGGCAACCTAATTGAAATAATAGTTTTAATTATGAACCTATTTCTTACAGATAATACTTCTGTCCTTCCAGAAAGAATTACGAAGGCTTTTCTTTTTAAGTTTGATATGGAGGGACAGAAAACCACAGCTAGTATCAGAGTTGTTGATGATTGAGGCTCATTCCTCTACATTAAACCTTTGATAGAATTTGTCAAGTGAGATATTTCTAACATGTAAGTGACCTATGTTGTTAAATGTCCTCACTCTGAATGTTCGAAAGAATAGTTTCTTCTATGGAGCAAGGAAAAGTTCTCCTTTATAGTATGCTTTTCTCTTAGAAAAGTAAGTTTAAATTCTTTTTGGACCCTACAATTCAAGTCTGAAGCAGGACCACCATGTCTCAGTCCAAGAGAAAACAGAGACATTTCTAGAAGAGAAGAATTTGCACCACAGGAGGAAACAGAGAAAAGAACTATCGGAGAAAAACAAATCAGATTTTATGTCTCTAGCAATCTCTTCTCAAGATATGCTTGTGCATCTGCTATAGATTTGGACTGTTTTACTAGCAGCTTTCTATTTAACCAGGTGAGTGACTTTACCTATGGAAAAGACAACAAAAGCCTGTGAGAGGCATTTCTTGTGATGACAAAACTTGGAGTAAAAATATGATTAGATTAAGAAACACTGTGGATATTGTTGGAGCTGTCTCTCTTGGTCCCCTTTTATTGAAGAGCCCTGCGGTTTGAAGGCACTTGGCATTCTCTTAGCTGATTTACTTCCCTCTACATCTTTCCTCCTACGAATTTCCCTCTAGGATTAGACAGCAGTACAAATATTATTACACTCTGCAGGCTTTGCCTTCTGACCTACTCTACAGAGACATATGCAATGGAGTCAGAGCCGCTGAATAGAAAACGTCTTTCTTAACACTGTGATGCTGGAGGGATGCCAAGGTCCGGTAGTTCATGAAGAGATCGGGCTGACTGTGCTCATGAGGGGAGTCAGACCAAAGAAAGAGCCCTGGGTATTTAAAGAAAAGGGTCAATAAAAAAAAAAACTGCAACGTGGAGGATCCAGGAGAGGAAGGAGTGGGAAAGAAGGGTGCGAGGATTTGTTAGGGTTATGAGCTGGGGACTGAGTCCCTCAGCAGTGCGACACGTGCTGCTGCAGGAGCTGCTCCTGTTGGCCTCGCGGACCAGCCAAGTTTGTTTTGCTGTTAGCAGGCAGGATTTGTGGAGCACTTGTGTGCGTACGTAAAAGTGTGTTAAACGCATTTCCCCAAGAGAGACTTCTTGAGAACAAGTTGCACCAGCCAGAAGTGTGGGTGGATAGGAAGGCTTTCACTGCCCACTGCTCGATGGAAGCAGCTTTCCCCCTGTGTTTTGCTGCTGAGCTCTGGCTGCTTGGGCAAGAACCTCACCCACATGGTTTCCCTGTCATCGCCAAAGCCCTGACCTCCAACTGCGCTAGACACCATGGCGTATTCGGGCTGTGCGTGCCTGCCTGCGTGAGTGTAGATGACGTGGACAAAGCTTCTCCGGGGAGCGGGTCTAGACCACCGCTGTCATTCTTCCCTTTGACCTTGGCCAGGGTTTGGTCTCCAGTTGCCAGCAGCGGAAATCTCTGCCAAGGCGCTGGGCTGTGGTGGTGTGTGCGCCACGTGGTACTGCAGGCTGGAGGTGCCGGGAAGGGCTCAGCCAAGACGAAAATCAACAAGGATCTTCCCTCCTGGGTGCAGCTCAGTCCAAATTCAGATGTTCCTGAGCTCTGCAAAAGGCTTGTTGGTGCTGCTTGGTTTTCGTTTAACTTTGCTCGGTAACAGCTGTAACTCTCCACCCCCTCTTTCTATCAAGGGGCTGATGTAAAAATACTAATGTACCGTGGAGCAACTCATCTTCCATTTATTCAAAGTCAAAAGCATATTAAAGTAAGCCTCTCCAGGGGCCAGGCTGGTCCTTAGCATTTTCTTAAAATTACAAACTATGTTTGCGGGAATGGCCAGAAATTTTTTTTTCACATGACATGGACATCAGGAAGTGCAAGAAATTTTCTCAAGGGCTTGTTTGATGTGCAGGCTAGTTTGTACATCAAAAGGAGTTAATTCACAGGGTAAACTAAAGAATACTTCTTATTGCCTTTCCATGATTTATTTTTTTCCATCATTGCGTTAATGAATTTTTGCAGCTCCTCTTCAGTGGGTGTTATACTTTTTGGATAGAAGTGCTGTGCTTTACAGAAGTTTCTGTTTTGCTCTAAGGTACGTGGTCTTGGCTGTCATTCTAAGAGGCGAGTCAGGCACTGGGTCATGGAAAGGAGGGAGATTTTCTTGTGTTTAAGCCAAAACGTTAATTGCCATCTTCCCCCAGTGAAATACTGGATGGTAAACACTGGCTGTGTGTGGCTCATTCACACTGTAAATGCAAGGTATGCAAAAACCACAAGAAAAGAACGTGCTCTGGATAAACAGAAGCGGATGATCACATATAGCTAATTTGTATCCTCATTATTTGGGAGTTATGCAGTCGGTTTCAATTTGAAGGACATATTACAGACCTCAGTACCCCTTTCCGTAGGGACTAACCTTTGTTTTTAATTATCAGACTAAGAGCTTGTGCCATAATTTTGGTGTTAGCGTTTATCTGTTGAAAGAAGAAAAAGGCACAGCCTATAAATCCTTCTTTTTCTTACACAGCCAACAATAGTCTTTTGTGGTCTGAACTACCATAGTTCACTGCATTTATGAAAAAAAGAATGCAAAACTTGCAGCAAGAATGATATAGGGCAGGAGAAGCGTGAGTGGAAATTGCTTGTTGAAGTCCATGCATTGCAAACAAGAGATATAATGGAGCCGAATGGGCACTGAATGAAAAACTTCATCTCTGTGAAGAGGGGCTTCTGCTTCCTGCAACAGCACATTTTGCAGAGCCAGCAATGTGATCAATATCCAGCAAATTGACTTTAATTGTATTTTTTGCTTGGCTTGCCTGCTTGTTGAAAAGCTGCATTTTATTTATCATTAATATTATTTGAGAGGCCAGGTTCCAACTTTATCAGTTTATAACTCTGACAAATGAGGCTCCTCATTTTCCTTCTGAGATTTCACATGACCAGCTAACTTTCCTGGCAAGCTGCAGCTCGTACTGAAGGCTCTCCTCCATGGATCGGCTGGATGAGTTCTTACTGAAACTAAACAGGGACAATTCCTGTCTGCTGGGGAAGCATACCAAAACCCTGAGCTGAGCCTGTCTGTATCTAGCTCTGCATTGCTGCTTTTGGCAATGACCAGTGCCTTCAGGATGCCAATGCCCACATTCGCCTCTGGCCGTGACAGCTCAATACCCTTGGCTAGGAAGTCTCTTGTTTGTTGGCTCTGGGTAATCTCAGTGAGAACGCCGTGCTCTCTTAATGTCTCCTCTGTTCTTCTGTGACCATGAAGGGCATGGAAAGAGAGTAGAAAAGGTTGCAGTGGAGCCACGCTGGCAGATTGCTGGGGTCACACAGCACGGAAACGCAGGGGGACTGTCGGTAAGTGCTCTCCTCCTGAGTATGGATGGAAAGGCAGCACCTGAGCTGGTATTTTTAGGACACTGGAGATGTTTTTTTCTCTTCTGAAGGCTCTTATGGCCCTGTAATTTGCAGCTCTGGTGTGCATGCATGGGAGGAGAAAAGAGGTAAAACCAAAATGCATTAAGAGAATGATTAAATGATGACATTAAAACAGACATGTTACATTTGTGCGTCACAAAAATTGTCGTATCTACTACTTTGCTACCTCTCTTACTACAGAAACCATGATAAATCTCAATGTCTTAAGCTAAAGTCTAAGTTTTAACCACTGTGGCAACATTTGTCTCCCACACCAGTAACTCATAGTTGGCTTGTTCTTGAAACGTTATCCTCTGGAGCTATGGAAGAAAAGGCTGAGGATTTTACAGGATCTCAAGGCATTTACAACAAAGCAGGGTCTGGCTGAATTTGCCTCACACATAATTCCTTTTCCCAGCACTTGATGGAAAGATGGCAAATGACCTGCATTCTCCATTTCAGTCTTTAAAATGAATCTAGTTTGCTTAGACTTTTAAATTTAAATGGTTGCACTTCTTAGGGGGTGTTGTCTTGACATCTCTGTGGGCTGGGAGGTGGCTAGTGCTGCTTCTTCCTGCTTGCTGTAAAAGAATGATACTTTTAGGCAGAGAACAAAATGCTGTAGCTCATGTGGTTGAAGGGCTAATCAGGTTAACTCCAACTGCACGCCTTTCACTTGCTCTTTCTGCTCTTCAGGTTTTCAGTTTTAAATGCTCAACCTCTACCTCCTCCCAGTGGCTGTCTTTCAGCAAGAAAAAAGCAGAGAGGTTTTCATCCCCACAGCGTATGCTCATAGCAGCGTGCAGGTAAAGCTGCCTCTATGCTGTGCATCATTGCTGAAATAGTGCTCAGGCAGGGACAGAAAATCAGCCAGCAATTTCTTTCAATGGAAATAACTGAAGGGATTTGCTCCTCAGGTGGGAGTAATCTCCAGCTGCATCTCTCCTTTTCTTGTGGCACGGCCTAAAAAAGAGGTGGTATTGTGCTTTGTTTTAAACCTCAAACCTCTCTAAAGCCTGAGGCCCTTAGAGATGACCTGAGCTTCCTGTTCTAGACTGGAAAACGTCATCATGGAAACCCAGTTCAGAGCTGGGTCACTTGGGCTCTCTCTGGCCACCAGGCTTAAGAAAAGCCCCATCTTTGCCTCCCCACTCACACTTGACTCCAACTCCCCATAAACTTGTCTGTGCAGGCATACCACGCAGTACAAGAAGCTCTGTCTCTCCGTGGGAGCCTTGGTGTAGGCCTATCCATGGTGCAGATGGGGTGTGAAGGAAGAATAGGACGCGCACATGAGAATATTGTTTCCAGGCTTGCCTGTAATTTCTGTTAGGCTGATCAAATTTGCAGTCTCTCCAACCGGGACTCAATAACCAATGGCAAGGAGGGGGTCCTCCTTTGAAGAATTGACATCAGATGCAGAGAACTTTCCACTTTATGGCCCTGGGCAGCAAACACCAACTTAAACTGACAGGACCCCAGGACTGCTAATTAGAAACTGGCAAAACCAGGACATCTGGACACCTTATCAGAGGTTTATCAAGATTACTGGCATGATCCATACAAACTCTTAATGGGAATCAGCTGTCAAACAAGTGAAGTAATTTAAGCAAAGGCCGCTTTTTCTTTTTTTCGTCAAGAATATAATATATTACAAGCTGAGTTCTTAGAGGCAGTAATAACTGCAGTTTCATAACCACCATTTTTTTGTTCGTTGTTCAACTCCCTAGCCAAAGAGACTCTCAGCCAAATTTGGAAAGTGAGAGCCACTCTGAAGCAGTCAGTGCAAACCCCTTGTACCATACTGGCTCTCAGGAACCTTCAGCTGCAAGACCATGCCCCGCTCCAAACGTCACAACAGCTTGAACTCTGCTCCCTGGTAGTTACAATTCCGAGAACCCTGACACATCACTTTGTCTTTATATGGTCAGCTAAAAGGGTTATAAAAGACCATGGGGGAAAGAAGTGACCTAGTAAAAAAGGTAAAGCTGAATGTGTGGTCCCACAGTTTCCACAGGAGAGATTGGAAGGAGCATAACTTCCTCAGATTACAGAAGCTAAGGATTATGATCATTGTTTAGTCAGTATCTCTCACTGAACTAAAAGAATGAAAGCCAGCATCAAGAAGAAAATATGGCCCTGGGTCTTGTGCTCCAGGATACTCCACGTGCTTTGAGTGTACCTGGGGTAGAGCTGAAATCTGAAAGCCTTTTTTTATATATACCATAAAACCTATTTCTCCTAAATCTTATTGAAACCATAACCAAGGAAAGAAATAAATGAAATGTGGAAAAAGTGGAGCTGATGCCTGATGTAAGTCTGCCGATGTTAGAGAACACGTCTCACTGCCTCATTTGTGATAACTCTGAGATACGTTAAGTGTCTAGAGCAGGGACAAGTCCACAGTTAGGCAAAAGCGAAATTGTATTGGGAGCATAGCCTGTGTTGCTGACTCCCTTTTTCTTTGTGCTTTGATCTGATTTCAGCTCCCATTGTGAGGAAACTATCATAATATATACAAAATGTAGTCAGTTTTAGCAGAGACTTGACAAATCTATTTTTTCACAAGTAAGTAACATTGTCTTAAACAAGTCTAATAGGAGCCAGAGCAAATCTAAGCTCTCTGTTATAGAACTTCAGATATAGTTTAGGTTTTACAGTGATCTGATATTTGTTTCTGAGTGCAAACATTTCTTTGATTGCATTTTTCCAAGTGAACGATGCAGTGTTGAACTTACAAAATATTTCTCAAGATTGAAAAATGAGAATTTATTGTACTGCTAAATGCTTGCGTATTTTGGCAGGTGAACAGGGACCTGATCAGTGGGAGGCTGCAAAAGACAGAGCATATACAAACATGAAGAATTCAGAAACATTAGCTTTGCAAGAGGTTCAGCTGAGACCATTTCCTCAGTACTTCCATGGGCATGGAAACACGTCCATTCTTTGGAAAGATGGGACATTTTATTCTGCCTTCAAAATGTAATGAACAGGCATGGCATTGGGCCCAGGTGAGTTGCATTTCAGCAACTCATTCAGCAATTTTCACTGGTACTTTAAATATTGGCCATGGAACAAAGCCTTTGAAACAACTACATCGTTGAAGTTACGGCTCGTTTACACATGATGTATACAGTGTGTTTGTTTGTTTGCTTGCTTGTTTTTCTTATTGTGCATATAACTTGTTTTGGTTTTGTCCATGCTTTCCTACACATGAGAAAGAACAAAATCCCACTCTTCTGCTTGGATTCACTTTTAGTTTTTAAAGATGCAGTGTAAGATGACAGAGTAGATAAGAGTGTCTCACAAGGGCGAAACATGGTGACCATCAGGTTACTGCACTTTAAGTCATTAGGGCAAAAACTTGGTGAAACAGACATCTAAGCTGCTCCCCTAAGGAATATTGTCTGCCCAAAGAGTTTTTAGGCTGATACAAATATTTTTATTTGATTACTCTTTCCTTGTTGATCTTAATCTGGATTCCAACTCAATTTCAAAAGCAATATTATAAATAGAAAATAGAAGCCCCAAGTGTTTGCATGTTCCAGTGGGAAATGCTTTTGAACTTTGCTTTATTCCAAACTGTTGTTGCTGCTAAGTGATAACTAAAAATTAATGCTATTTTTGCATATGTGTTTCTCAGTGAACAAATCACCTGCACTGTACTGATTAGAAACACATCTATAATTCAACAGCTGACTGCAGGGCTTTATAACCTACCAAAAGTCTCCCGTGCCTTATAACTGACAGGCTGCCAGTAGTTAACAGGCAACCTTCATCAGTTGCTTTCCTGTCTGAATTAATGCTACAGCCAGTTGAAAGATGGATGTTTTTTACTGGTGATCTTCCTTCTTGAATGCAGAGATCTTTTCAATAGAGGAAGCTAATTAATATTGTCCATACACATACAGTTCTTGCTAACAGGTGGGATATTCACTGATTCATCCAAAGATCCTTGATTTTGCAAACTGTTTCATTACTACTGTTTTGTGGAGAAAATCTAAAAATGGTTGTGTTGTTCAGAAAGCTACATCAAACTTACTGGCTTTAGTAAGAATATAAAGTATCATTCTATCAACTGGTGACTTCTGCTGCCATGTTCTCTCTCAAATTTCAACTGCAGAAATTCAATGCATGGAAGTGCCATGTTTGAAACTTCTCATCTAGCTCAGGCATTCTAGTAAACAGTGCTTGATACCAGCCCACCCTAGCTTGACCTCAGTGTAGACATAAAACAAGCAGGAGCTGCAATGCTGAAAAGCTGTCTGAAATAAATGGGGTTCCCTTGTGTACTTTAACCCCTTGTGTACTTTTCCCTTTCATATGATTAGCCTGTAGAGCTTCTTCTGTTGTTGAGCTCTGAGTTGAGTATAAAATAAGACTATTATGTTGCAGTGTACCCATCAGTTTGCATTTGCTGGTAGAAGAAAGAGAACCACAGTCAGGTGACATTTCTTCATCAACAGCAAATGGCTTCAGTTTATAGTATAAATGAATAAATAAATAATGATCTTTGTGCAATGCCAGCCTCAGCTTCTAGAAATTTGTTACATATCTCCTTTTCTCTGTCTTTCATACCAGACTCTATATAGGTTATTAAGGACATGAACGACAATCTTTATTTCTCATATTGACATGCCTGTTCAGACACTGCATATATGTGTTTTTGCATAAAGGCAGTCTTCATCACCATGATGTCTAAATGCCAGGAATAGCTAATGTATTCTTTTCTCTGCTTTCTTGTGTTGCTCCAAATTGTTTCATAATATAGGCGCTATGTTTCTAAACCGAAACTCACAGAGGTACCTTTCTTCAACACTGCCCCAAAATGGATCCCACTGTTTAGTAACTCAAATTATTGACAGAAGCTGCATAATGAACCACAATAAAGTCAGAAGAATGAGGAGGCTTGGAGTCAGTTCCGTATGTACACAGTTTTATAACGAAACTGTTTCAAAGCTGCTCTAAAAATGAAAAATAATTCAGTGGCATAGGGCAGCAGATGCTAGTGGAATACCAACAGAATTTCTGGTGTTAAGATCACCTGTCTTGGTCTTTGTAATAATCTATGTCACAATGACCTACACACACACTCAGAAGTCTGCTAATATTTATGCAACTTGCTGTCTTCTCTCAGATTTTGGGCACTGTAGACCAAAGGAAATGTGAACTTGATATAAATTGTTGTGATCTACCAATATACTTACGTAATATGTGCTCTTGCTTCATCTAGTTGAATGACTCAGATTCCTCAAGGTGATGGAGTGTTTCATTGCTACCCTTTCCATCTGATAGTATCTGATAGGCATATGTATTAATAAACAGTAACAATTAAATTAGCCTTAGGGCATGAGAACCAGAACACATTGCTATTGACAAGACATCATCTACATAACATTGTATAAGATAATCCACTTTCAAGCCAATCTCTATCTAAGAATGATCCTAAGTCTGTAATCAAAGAAGAACTCTAAAGAAAAGTATTTTAAATTATTTGTGAAAAATGAGGTGTTTGTGAGTCATGGCATTGACTTTTTTTTTCAGTGTATTTTTAAGGATGACCCAAGCAAAATACTCACAAAGGCTCCACACTTTCTTGAAACCATTTCCCTTCAGCAGAGCTGAGAGTGGGAACCCAAGGAGAAAAGCATCCAAATCGCCATGCAGATGAGAAGCCCAGGCTGGGAAGGACCTCCTGAGCAGTCATCTCTGACTCAGTCCCCCGTTAATGCAAGCAATTATATCACATAATCCCTCTCGTAAACTGATCATGCTTCACATTTCAACTACTACTGAAGTTTTACCAGAAATTTGCTGCCCTCTCTGCTAGAAAGTCTGTCATAGTTTCCAGTGGGAATGTGTTCAGGGCCAGTCTACTACTATTTGTTCTTCTGACAACACCGTTCCTTAGCTTAAATAGCTCATCAGCTCTCCAGGTATCTTCTGCCTTGATGTATTTATAAAAAGTGAACACATTTCAACCTTCTTTTTGCTAGACTAAACAAGACAGGCTCTTTTCGTCTCATCCAGAAAGACAGGCGTTTCTTTCCCTGAGCCTGAATCCTTCCACAACCATCTCAGGCCAAATAAATTCATTCTTGAATGTGAGTGACCTGAGCCGTGCACATTATTTGGGATAAAGTCTTGCCAAAGCCTTGCACAATGGCATTTTGAACATTCAGGCTGAGTCTGAGATTTTTGTGGATCCATATTTTGGGTTTCGTGTGGCAGGAGGTAAGTTTTGGATTCCATTTGTATGTTTTTGTTAAGAGCTTCTGGAATATTAGATGGGAAACTTTATTTTTTGCTGACAGTTTTGGAAGGAGCTTAGGGGAACTGTATTCCCAACCCTGCTTTCCATGGGAGTTGGACTCCCTTTGACAACTCCAATTACAAACAGCGTAAATGATAAGCATTTGAGCAACAGTCCTGGAAACTAAATAAGAAACAAACAGGGTGTTTTGGTGCAGAGATGCTCTATTTCTACTTGGTATCAGTAGTAAGCTAGCTGCGTCACCACAGAGGCATGAGCTCAGTGTTCCTTTCTCCTCTGATGAGTCTGACGCAAAACAACAGCACCAAGGCATACGTTGCTACAGCTAAAGAGCTATCAGCCCCTAAGGCAGCCCCAGTGTCTCAGTATCATGCTCCAGCACACTGTCAGCTGCAGCAAATGCCAAGCATGACTTCATGAAGGCAAATGGCACGAGCATCACTGTGCCTTTAGCTCCTTGGCTCTCCCCCCACAGCTTCACATCAATTAGCCAGCTGTGGCAATACGGAGAGTTTTCCCTGTGTTTTTCTGCAGATACTGGGAAGTATCCTCAAAGAGATGTGTCTGTCTTTCTGGGAAATGGTGCTCTGTGCTGGAAATTAAAGAATTTCTGAGGTCATGTGGCAGGTCTTTAACGTATGTGTTATGCTCCCATTCCTTGGCCAAGCAGAGTGGGAAGATACTGTGTGCTTGCAACATGCATGGCACAAGACTTAGGGGTGTTTGGATGCAGCATAGCACAAATCACTACCAAAAGGAGAGCATCCAGCTCTGACAGGAGGTAATAAGAGACTCTGATCGCAGAGCTGGAAGAGAAACCTGATTTTTCCTCATTGTATCCCCCATCTCCATCACTTTCCTCTTCTTCCATCTATGTTGGTTGTCTGTCACTCTCCTGCTCTCTCTTCCCCTCCGAAAAAAAAAGGAAGAGAGCAGCCTGCTGTCTCCTCACTCCCTGCTTACCAGGTGACAGTGATGTTCCATTGGTTTACACCTGTGAATGCTGATGGCAAATTGTCATGGATATTTTAAGGAGGAGAAACTTATGTGAAGCAAACAAGGCAAAAAAAAAAAAAGTAAATAAAATAAAATAAGTGGATGGTAGAGAAAGAAAAAAATGAGTAAACTGATCTATTTTTACCGAACCTTTTCTTCAAATATTCCTGCCACTGTTGTTCCAGAAAGGCCTTCTAAACTAGAAATAGTATCTAGTGGTCATGTTTAGTGTCCTGCATTTGTGACGGAAAAGGGTTGTGACTCATGTATGTGTATGGCACTCTGGCTATAAGCCACTCCAACCTAAAATGGCTGAGTTTTACTGTGAGAAAGCACATCTGACTTGTATTTTCTTGAGTCCGAATGACTATTTTCAAATAATAGCATAAGGGAAAAGCACTACCCGTAAAGAATTTTACATTCTTTGGAATGATATCATAGCAGAACATACACAGTAGACTACTTATGATTTCATCTTTAATTTTACTCCAAAGTAGGTTGCATTTTTTTTGAAGTGTCATTCCTTTTTATTTTCTCAAACAAATGGCCGCATTCCAATCACTTACTTACAACCATCTATATTCATTTGTGTTCTTCAAACAGCCGGATAATCTGTCGTAATTAGAATGAGCTCCGCTGGCTGGCTTTTATCATCCTGTCCGTGGAAATTACCCGGGCAGACTTCTCGTTCCCTCCAGCCGACAGCGGAGGGTGCTGTTGGATTTGAAGTTGTCGCAAGAATGGGAAGCTGAATCCAAGCTCAGAGCAAGATGCCCAAACTTGCTTCACAGCTTCTTAGATAGACTTTGCAGGTACAGACGGACAGGTTTTGCTTTACTGGGGTGACAAGGAGTGCCAATAAGGAGCTGGGACCTACATATAGCTCAGGACAATAAGGCTTCAGCTCAATTATTTCTCTAGGAGGGTGAATGATGAACAATAGGTAGAAATACACATTTGTATTTTGACTGGCTGTGTGTTCCTTTATAGTTCCAGTGCCTGTTGTCCAGAGATGATATTCTTTATTACATTTCTTGAGGAGTGGGAGGAGGGAAGGAATGGGGGGAATCTAGCTTTCTGTCAGAGGAGGTCTGAGTGTGCCCATTAAGCACTTGCTGCTCTTCCAAGGCATGTTCTGAATTAGGCAGAGCACAGTATATCTTTGATGTGCTGGCTAGAAGTTACGAAGCTGTGATAAGTGCATGGATGACAGATCTTGCTTCCAGATTTGGGAGATTATATTGGGACACCCAAAGTCAGCACCAGTGCTCTACAGCTGAGTTTGCATTAGCTAAATGTGGTCTAGGAGCAGGAGCTTGGCAAGCCACTCTGCCTGTCTGCCTGTGGTGCTTGAACGGGATGCAGGATGTGGTTATTGAATTGCAAACGCTGTATTTCATTGTCATGGGGACACTGCAACTTCATTAGTGAATGTATCACTAATAATATGGCATGTGGTCAAAGGATGTGTCATTCCCAAGACCAAGTAAATAGTATAGAATTAACATGCATTTCAAAGAAGTCCTTTGTGAATTGTAAATATTATTTGCTGCTACTTCTATTCAGGCGAATGTTTTCTCTTTATACTACTTTTCCTGTAAAAATTACAAGTAGAAATTCTACTTGAGCTTCCCAGCTAAAATAAAACTATCTGTTTTATAGGTGAGTAACTGGAGAAGTCAAAGAAGTCAAATGATTTTCCCAGGATAACCAACAGAGAATGAAACCAATGTGTGAATTAAGTTCCTGAGCTGAACTTCCCTGAACAACGGGAAGGGGCAGAGGGTGAATCCCATGATCCTTTTCTTTCTATCATGAAGGAACTTCCACCATGTTCTACATCCTGCAGGGAATGTGCTACACAGGAGCTCTGGGAGATGCAAGCTGCCCTGCGTACTCACAGGTCCATCAGCTCCTGTAACTGGCCAATATATCCTGATTGTGTTTCCACATTGCTTTAAAGATGAGAAGCACTATGTCTATCAGTGATTGAAGTCATTGCTCAGTGCCATTTTCATCTCACAGGATGTGCCCTGCTGAGGTTTTCAGATGGGGTTAACCCTAACCCCAACTCTAACCCTATTACTCCCTCTGTTCCAGCCCCATGAAGAAAAAGATTCTCCCTAAAAAAATAATACAAGTGTAAATGCAACATTCCCCCTTCCTCCATCATTCAGAATGAACTCAGAACTTTTAAAAGAATATATCCTTGGTTCCTGTCTGAATATGGATGAGTGGCAACACACCATGCAGTCCTCTGGACAGAGCTCCTTTCTGGAGCAGATTGCTGAGGACTGATGTGCTAATGGGAAATGTTCCTACCTACCTTGAGTACAGTTTACCTGGATTTAATCTCCTTAGTTTGAATTAGTAGAGGAGAATGTGTTTATGTCTGTATCCATAGATGGAAATAGAGATAGGCTCCTTACTTGAGTGCACAATGTTTATTTTATCCTAAAAGTTTGTTTTCCTTTCCCCTCTCCCGCTACAGTGTCACTGCTGCTGTATTTTATTAGACCTCTGGTTTTCATTATGCAAAAAGTCAAAACTGGAACATTGTAAATCTCCCCTCTCCTCCCCACTTGCTGCTCTGAAGCCCAGCCGCCATTCGATGCCTGACGGCTTCTCCTACCAACGCGCACTATTTCCAGGGGCTCTGGGGAACTGGAGGTGAGAACAGGGAACGGGGGGGGGGACCCGCTCGCCCAAGGCTTGTTAACCTGAGCGCACACTCTCTTTCTCAAATTTGTTTTCTCAGCTGGTGGCACAGTCACTGCCCCAGCGCCATCAGCCCAGCAGAGAGCAGTTCCATTTGAGATCTGAAGGCAGATTTTAAAGAAGTGGTTGGGGCAAGGTGCGGGGGGGGGAGCTTAATAACAGCTTAGAGCCTGACTGCGCTTGTTTTCTTAGTATATTGAAATATGAACTGTGTAAACACTTCGCATTCCACCTGCTCAAGCATCTGCCAAAAAGCTCACAAAAGCCCTTTGCTCTTTTTTACATCCTCCTGTTTCGCCTGCCCTCCTCCTCACAAGGTCTCCCGCACCACCTCGCTGTCCCACTCCCCACCCGTCTCAACAAACAAACACATGCTCTGTTTTTTTCCTACTGGAGACGCATGTTTCCAAGCTCTCCTCACACCTCGCGTGCGGTGCTTTTCTCAGCCTCCTCTTTCACAGGGTCGGGGACTCGCTTCGGTCTCAGAGCACCGCTCAGTGGTGATGCTTGTCAGATTACTGTTGTTCTTCCAATAGTATTTACTGTCATTACACATAAATACAGCAGTAATTACCCAAGAGACTGAATGCTTTCCACACCAACACTTGGAGTGAAACAGAAAGTGCTGCACCCACATGCTCTGCGTTTTACCTGTCTGCCCCAGACCGGGGAGCAATTTCCATCCAGATGGCAAGCCATCAAGGGTTTTACACTTTTACACTCACTAAAAATGCTGAACAAAGAAGGGCCTTTTCCATTGCGCTCTGAGAGAGAGCAGGCTATGCTGGTGTTGCCAAGAGAGCAGATTTCCCCTTGGCATGACCTGCTGCCAGCCTGCAGCAGCAGGACAGAGACAGCAACCACATTCCTGCTGCACCATGCCAGTCCCAAAGGCCCAAAGTAATGTGAAATGAGCTGGAAAGTCTCCAGTTGTCCTCCTTGTTCCCTGTGTCAGATGTGACCACTCCACCACGGCCCCAGGACGCGTAGGACTTGGTGGGGCTCCTGGCAGTGCATGTTGGGAAGTGTGGTGGTTTTGGGCCCAGAGGTTGAGAGGAGCACGCTTTTGGCTGCATGAGTGGTGGCAGGCAGTAAGCCCTGCTGTGATTGCATCAGACTGCAGGAAGCTGAAAAGGAATGAGGAGCTGTGATTTAGGGCTAAGACAAAACTGTTTTCATTTGACCATGGAGGGAAGGCACTGTCTTGGCTGCCCAGGAGCTGAGGCAGTGAGGTTCAAGCAGTTTCCCCATTGATATACAGCCCCCATATCACCAGTATAGATACACATATAAGTAGCTAGCTGCGTTCTCTAAGCTTCATTCATATTAGCTGAAAAAAAAGAGATGGCTTCCTCCCCCTCATGAGAATGCTCTTGCCATTCTTTGCTCTCAGAATTCTTCAGACTGCGAAATGTGAACCACAGTGCTCATATCTCAGCTGCAGTCCCTTTTGGTCCAGAGGTTATGAGGGAAACAGTTCTGACTGGTTTGAAAAGCACCAGCGTAATGTTGCCAAAATAAAGCTGCTTACACACAGGGTGCTGGCTTGGTCAGGACAGCCCGGCAGTGGAGCTGGGAAGGACTTGGCAGCTCCTGGCTTGGGGGTAGGCCCAAGGCTTCATGGGGCTGCAGATGGGAAGGGTGGGCACTGCTGTCACTGAGATTCTCCACAGTACTTGGATGTCTCTGCTGTTCGCCGGGTCTTTTTGACTCTTAAGCATCTCAACAGGTCAATGCTAGGAGAGAACTTAAGGAGAAAAGCTTTAACGTGAATGTCTGACTGCATAGGTCTTACAAGGCCTTTAATTGTATTGGTTTGTCCTTTGAATTCATCTTCAACTCTTGTGGGTTTCCAGGGGGGAACCATTTGTTTTGCTTTCTTTTCCCACTACAAGGGAATCAGCCATTTTAGGAGATGAGTTGCTGTGTTATATTGTCCACACTCTGTTCTCTCCTGGGACAGGGCCTTGGGATTTTTTCATTTTGTTCTTCTCTGCTTCGCACGTTGTTCCTGCATATATTTCTGCCTGAAACAGGAATCATGCAAAATATCCTCACAGTCCTTTCCAAGCTCTTGGCATTAGAACCACCCTTCCCTTCTGCCTCTCCCCGCCAAGTGATGTGTGCAGCAGAGCTCGGCACGGGGAAGGGCAGGGAGGAGGAAGGGGAAATCATTCACCCCACCCTTCCAACCAGAAGCGGGAGCCTGAAGTGGTTGCTCAGATGGAAGAAGGTTACGATTAAAGGAGGAAAAAAAAAAAGAAGAAAAGAAAAGGCAAAAAGTATTCCTATTAGGATCAGACACCAGCAGCTCTTGCCAGAAGCTCGTCAGATGGCAATGATAAGCTGATACCACCAAGAGAGGAGGAGTAGTTCTAAACAGGCCTGTGCTTTGCTTGGAGAAGGTGCCCTGACATTGTCCCCACTGAAGTCAGTTTTCTTAAAGCTGTCCCTTGGCTGTCAGAATTCCTCTCATCGCAAAGTACAGCTGGACCCTGACCCAGTGAGGGCGAACGCTGTCCTGTCTCCAGATACTTTCTGGGAGGTTGGTGTGAAGGACTGAGCAACAGGGACGTGCATATTTGTTCCCTCAAAAAAGGAAGGGTCACTAAACTGGAACATCTAGTATGCTTTTGAAAGAATTGCATTACATCAGAAGGAGCCAGAAATAAGATAGCATTTGTTAACTTTACTAATCCATTAAAAATACATTGGGCAACTGAACTATTATTTGTAACTCTCTGCAATCTCTCTTACAGCAAGGAAACAATGTTCGACTGCGTTTAGGTGTGGTGTGTTCTCAGAGCACATAAAGCTTTCAGCAGCTTTGTATGGGGCTGATTTTGATTTTAGGTAACAGCACATATTGAATCAGCTGGGGAAAGAAAGTCCCCAACCAGAAATCTACTAGTAGTAAATTATCTGGAATTGCAAATGACCCACGGATATATTTATCATATTATCCCTATATTTATGAATTTATGCGTGGGAGGGGAGGAGGTGCTTGAAGCTGCAAATTGTCAATCCACATTCGGTACTTCAGACTGAGCCAAGTCATTCTTGCCTTTTCTTTTAAACTGGGCGTAACTAGAAAATCATTGAGTAGTTGAAATGAAACATTTTACCTTGGGTAGCACTTTATTGTACTGAGTACTCCTGTATTGGTAAGAACAAGTTCACTACCTTGCTCTCCATCACTGCAATGAACAAAAGGGAGGATGGAAATGAGCTGAGAAAATTATTCTTCTATTTTAATCCTATTAATCTTTTTTCCTCTGTTCCAATTAAAACAAAAGCAAGAGCTGTGGAGACAGATTGACCCAGTAGTAGCAACAGCATGGCTCAGTGAATCTTTATGTCTGAGGCTTGACTTTTCCTTTCCCATAGCTCTAAAATTAAGACAGTTTTCCTAGCTTTCAGTAGAATGAAGTTGCATTCAGAAGATAAAAATTTACTTCTGAAATGAAAAATGTAGTTTCCTTTAGGATGCTTTTTAGAACATCAGGCTCTTTGATAGCAGAGATGGTAGCTGACAACAGAAATCATTTTGTACGCACCTACTGTTACCAATCAAGCGCAGCAAATACCTTGAAAGGATTAAATTTGCCTGAAAGGACAAAAAAGGGCAAATTATATGAAAAGCAAGTGGAGGCAGGGCCGTACGCTTTCTCTGTACACATAGCAGTGACAATCCCATGGCTGATATTTCCTGTCTTGCTGAGAGTTCAGGTTCTAAATTTAGGGTTCTAAATGAGTGATCTGATGTGTGAAGGGCCTAGACTGCCAACCAGAGTCAATGGGAAGAGCTGACGCCTTCATGCCTTTCCAAATCAGGGCATTTAAGTCTACAGCACGCTCTGGGAACCCAGCCTTTACTTCTCAGCTTCACTTCCCCCAGCGGTCAGATGAGGCCGATGCTCACCAAGGCACAAGCAAAGGGTGAGCTATGAAGGAGCCCTTTCTCTATCAAACCTGGCCCCCAGCCCACTGCTGGGATCTGTTCAAGAGGGACCTCAAGACTGATTGGATTCACCTGGACCAGCCAAGTTTGCTGCTAGGACCAGCCCTGGGCACCTGGCCCAGGGAAACACATTTTTAGGTGCTTACATGAAAAACTATCACCCCTTTCCTTTCAGGGTAAAGCTGCCTGACTTCAGCTGAAATATTACTTCTTCCTAGTGAGACGCCGCTTTCACTGCTGACATGTCTCTGGGTGAGAATTTACTTGGAGGCCAGCAGCAGGTTTTGTGGCAGGATTTTGGAGCAGACAGGGCTTCTGGCCACATTAAGAAATCAGTAAACGCACGTGACCATGCTGTGGAGGTAAGTGCATGCAGACCCAGCAAACCTCTGCCCTTGGGCAGGGTCTGGGGGGTGGAAAGAAGGAGAACAGAGGAGAGAATGGGCTTCCAGTGCCACAGCTGCCTCACCACTGACTGATTATTTTTTACTGATTGTTCAGAAAAATGTCCTAATCTATTGTGTGATTACAACAGCAAAGCACTTACCCACCTGCACACCTCAGCAGCAGTACATTATAAGCTGTTCTTTAGAGAGGGCTGCTGTTTCCTCATTGCTGGTGATGGCTCTGCTCATGCACCCCGGAGGGTCTTCTTTCCAACAAAGCACCTCAGGACCTTGTTCTCCTCTTACAAGATACCCTGCAAGTGCCCAGCCCACCACAGTTCTCCCTGCTTCCCTAAGTAGCCCTTCAAAGCCCTTCTCTGAGCTTGGGCATGGAGAGTTGGAGTTTTCTTTTCGAGAAAAAGAAGATGGAGGCTCTTATGGAACATATGAAAAAGGGACAGGGAAACAGATCCTTGTTTTTGCCTTGCCTTGCTTTTCCTGGTACTCTGTTCTTTGCTGCAAGTCAGACGCTCTACAGGATGGCTGCCACACTGCCGGTCCATGTTTGAAACATCAACCTATTGCCACTTCTCCCAAAAAAGCCCATAACCAGAGGAAGACCTGGTCCCCACATGGTAAGCCATTTTGGTAGAGTCAGCAGCAGCATCTCCTTGTGTCTAAGACTTCAACGGAAACTGGAAGTCTCTGGTTCTCCCAGTAGAAAGATAGCCCTGACTGCCTGCAAGGGACAGGGCCACCTGATGTACAGAGAACTATATCCCTATTTTTTTGATGGATTTGTACAATTTGTGATGGTTTTGCAGTCACAGTATTTGCCAATTCTTCCCAATCCAAATCACTTTAAAATTCTTTAAACTTTTCCTAAGAAATGTGGAAAAGGTGTAGGAAATTCACATGCAGATCAGGAGAACTGGCAGCTGGATGGAGAAGAGCATTCCCCTGCTCCCACCCCAGACACTTAAATGAAAATCATTTGCTATTTAATCATCGTCTATTTTCTTTGGTTGCAGCCAGATGGTCATTCACAACATGCATTACTATGGGCTGGCCACAGTAAATGCTGTCTATTTCTGATCTGGCACTATAGGGAATGTGAGGTAATAGGCAGAGGAACAAGGACAGTCCTGTGGGAGGCCAGGCTTGCTAATTCTATTGCTTATGGGACAACTTGAGATTTTCTTAATTTTGAGCATGACCAATGTTCTGTTTCTCTTTTCTTTTGTAGTTGAGTCTCCTGGCAAAGAAAAGTACTGCAAAACGGGAATGGAAACCTTGGTCTGTCTGGTGTTTGTTTGAGCACTGTCGGGCAGGTAAGATAATTGAGAGCTGTAAGAGTATAATAACCAGGGAAAACAGAAGACCTTAGACGGAGACATTATCATTCCAAGAAAGAAAAAAAAAGAACATTTTCACTTTCCTCTTTGTTTCTGTGACTTTATTCTCCCTTTCCAAGTCTTCAGTCATCTGCTCTAAAGGACTGGCTCATTTTCAGTGGCTGGAAATGCCCTAAGCAGTTCAAAGAGAGAGGGAGATACTGGGGACTTGGGGATAAGAGTCTTGCAAGTAACTTTCAGGGAAAATATTACAGCTTTAACAGCTAACAGGGGGCAGAAATCCGCTGTTAGGAGAGTGCACTGGGGTGTTGCCCAGAGCAAGTTGCTGATAATGACTGCAAATATATCTGCTGATGAAATATTAAGTTGCTTGATAGAGCCTTTTGGTTTTCAAAATGACACTTTTCCACGAAAATTTACATCATAAGAATTTGAGGTGGGGCAAAATTGGAACCATGTGTTGGCTAGATCTGGCAATTGAGGTTGAAAAGGAGTGCAGAACTGAAGTGTCCATGCTTACAAATTGCAGCATTACAATTTAACAAACTGTCGCCAAATCCAACTTGAACAGAAGAAATTTACTGACAATGAGCATCTCGCTATGGACTCAGGATCAATGTTTGCTAAACAAAAAACTACAGCTTGTTATCCCTGTGTCTGTCAGGAACAAAAATTATAGCACTGAATATTTTCAGTTCTCTAAAACTCCTGGCAAAATCCAGGTGACATCAAGAGGAATGGAAATTAGACCCAATAAAATCTTTGTTTCTTGGGCCCGAATTATGGGAATTTATCCTCTTTCCTGCAGCCTCTTTCTCCCATTGTGCCTTCTGCCTTCCCCATAAATTCATCTGCACAGGAAAGAGAAAAGGGAAGATAAATGTAGTCTAAGGAGAATAATTAGAAAAAAAAGTGAATGTCCACATTGCATTCATAAACAGACACAAAATGCGATGCACGTTCCTTGAAGAGGGATTCTGGTCACACAGACCCTGGTGGCAAAACTGATGATTTCACTGGGTGTGGATTTTGTCCTCTGCTTCAGAAGAGTCTAGCAAGTCCGCATGCAGGCCTAGGGGACTTGGAAGTTCTTAAGTAAGGTGTGTGTTCTAATTGAGAAAATAGCCGCTTCGGCAGTTTTCCTGACCACAGCTTTACTCATTCCTGGCAAATAGCTTCTTTGATCCTAAACCTGCAAGAGACTACACACGTGGCTAACGTTAGGGGTGTGTGCAGTCCCATTTGTATGAAGTCAATGTGAATACTCATTTGTTCAAGGCGAGAAGTGTGTAGATGTTGGAACGGTTGGGACCTTGGACAGTTTCCGTGTTATGAACAGCGCTCATTGCAAGTGTCTGGCTAGCAGAAGACACTTCACTATCACTCTTTAAAGCAAAGATTTTAGATCATAGGCAAAGTAGAAGATAGAAAATTGGTACTCCAGTGAACCAGGTGAGCTAGAGGCTGATCTCCTAAACTCTGCTCAGTTAAATGAACACACTACAGTATGTTAAAGTCTCCTATATTAAACAAGACTTCTTTAACAGCTTGTAAACACTGTGATTTTAAATGACAGCAACTTCTAGATCTGACTTAAGAAAGCAGCATGCTACTGACTATCCTAAATAAAACTTACTTTTCTATTACAGAAGAGTTTATGTATGAGAGATTAAGCTCAAGAAAAAGAAAGCCCTCAAACCCTACCTTATCTCAAAGTTAGTGTAACGTAATCACAGGTGTGAAACAAAGCAAATGCTTAAATGCTTTCCTGAATGAGGGTCTAAAGGAGACATTTTTGCTGAATAAACATTGAAAGGCTGTAGGTCTCTAAACAATTAATTGCAATTATTACCAGTAAATATTTTCAGAGTACACTGCCAGCTATGATGGGCTGAAGCCAGATTCTTACAGGGAAGAAAAATGAATGCACAAGAGTACTGAAAAGTGATCTCTGCTGTCTTGCCCTTTTGTCTCTAGAAACAAAAACAACCAAAAAATTGTTTTGGCATTTGTATGTACAAATACATGAACAGTGTGTTAAAAGATTATATTTTAAGGTTGTATACAAATTAACAATTTAAAAGTTACAGTTCAGCAGTCATTTATATCACATGACTGGACTATCAATCATAATAATAATAAAACAGGAGATTTTTAAGCTAGCACACTTCTGAGTATTCAACCGAAATGGAGAAAAATGGGGAAATCACATAATATATCTTAGGAGTAGTAATGTCCTGTTATTGTTAAAAAACTGCTGGGACCTCATTAGTGACTATGAAAACATCATCTGTGAATACTGTGAGGCCATAAATCTACAGTGTCCAAGGAAGAGAGTGCAGGGGGGAGGGAAGAGAGCAAGCACAACGTGTATATTTGCCATTTTTTCTTACCCAGCTGTGAGTTAGTAATTTCCATATCTCCTTGCCAAACAGCTTCCAGAAACTATTACCAATTATGTGAACTCAATAGTCTGCTAATGAACGATAAGATAATGGGCCTGTGTTCAGGAGCGCAGGAGACAAATAGTTGTTTATATGTCAAAAATTCCTTTTCTGTTTGGGTCATTGTACACACATACACACAGGGTTTTGAGGCCATGCTTCATGGCACCATAGCCCCATGTCAGGGCTGCTGATGCTGCGGATGTGGCCCTTTAGTCTTCAAACCAAATGCCGGTTGTTAAGTGTTTCATTGCTGACCAGTATTCTATAGCTTGAAATAATGATAATGGATGTAAAGATTGTTTTATCATCTGCCTGTCTCGTAGAGCCATAGCATAATCCCACAGTGCACAAATCCGTTACTATTGTAAATACATGCTCTAGTGTTGCAGTGGAATTTGGCTCTGTATTTGCAGAGCTCACATCACCTGTCACTGAAATGTGGCTACTTCTAGACAGCAAAAACAGCTCTGCTGACAAGTCTGGTTTTAGCAGGGGAAACAAAAGGTAACGTAACGTAGCCAACTAAAGTGGCTTCAGAGATCAGGTAGGACAGACACGAGGTAGATACTTCAGCCAGAGTTTCTTCAGGGTGCTGAGCCTATCCACTCGTGTCCATTTGAGAAATGGTACCTGGTCCTTCACAGCCACAAGTATAATGCCAACTGACATAGTGGAAACTACATGAAAATTACAGACTGGTTTTGCACAGAACTACCTTTTTTTTTTTTTTTTTTTTTTTTTCCCATTGTGAACTTTCACTCGAGATCCTTTTCTTGCCTTTTGCATTTGCATTTGGTTTCACAGCACTGGATCTTCAGAAGGTCGTAGTGCGCAAATGGAGAGCTCTTTTGTACATTGTACCTTAAAAAGCACTGAGAAAGAAAATGCAAAGGGATTTGCCTCCCAGGAAAATGGGTACCTTATCTCCGTATGTGAAAATAAACCCACTGGGAAGTAAATGTCTCTAAAAAGACCTAACATTCCCAATACCAATTTTGGAAAACATCAAAGTTGGCAGCTGCCTAGCACAGTGGCCTGCCAGGGGTAGTTAAACAGCTGTTTTCCATATTTTGTTTATGCTAGAGCTTTGGACAGTGAGACTTATAGCAGTGGGGTAGCCAGGGTTTAGGTGGTATGGAACTCTTAGGAACAGCTAAGACCTCTGTCTCTGACTACAGACACTGTAATTTTACGGGGTTATTTTGGACTTGCCCAATACTGTAGCAATCAGAATATGATCCTGTAGAAGAAAACTGAAACGCTGCAGTTATTTCAAGAGATCTTGAGGCACCGTTATCTCCAGACGATGTCAGTAGAAGTCTGGGGATTTCTGGAAGATGGAAATCAAGCACAGTTGAAAATCAGCTGTTCACCTTGTTGGGTTTGAGTCTTTCTTGTGTATCAGCTTTATTTTCTGTTCTCTGAGAGCTGCTTGTTGCACTTTCACCACCTGAGACCATACCCTTTTGCATGGTCTCATCTCTTTGCTCTGCAGTGTGAAAAACCCATGAGAGCACCAGAGGAGAACATTTTCTGCAGAAGCTAGCAGCAATGTTGGTTCTTGCTGCAAACAGAGCCAACAACAGCAAAAGTCAAAACAGAGATCTGACCATGCCCAATCAAAGGTCATCTCCTGTATCACATCCCATTAGTCAAAAGGCAGAAAGGGCCAGTCATGATTTAGAGCAATCTGAAATAAAGCACTACTGCTTAGCTTGGAAGGAATTCCAGCTTTTGTAATGGATCTAGCAGAACTGTATGTTAATGTGGTCTGAATTAATTTATGTTTTGTAAATGTAGAAAAGCTGATGGGAAAGCAATAGGCCCCTGCTGAGCTATATCTCTTGGAAGAAAAACGACATGGAATGTGATTGGACCTTGTAAAACATGAAGGCAGTAGAGAAAGGAGTTATTCATCCACAAGAGTTTGTAGCTTCTTCCTTTCCTGGGCAGGGTGTGCACAATGACAAATAGTCAATTCAGGCATATACATGCATATTGGTCTACTCAACCAGGAAGAAGTGGTAAAAAGGAAGAAAATATATACCAGTTTTGTGTACATATCAACATTTAACTTCTCTTTGCCTAAGCACATACTAAGGTTGGACTGGCCAGGATAGTTTTTGAGGTGAAAGAAGAATTTGTATTTCCATGAAATTCAGAAGGAAGACGAAACCCACAAATTTACTGTTTCTGATGCTCCTCTCTTTAACTGACTGACTCAGATATGTAGCATTACACTACAATGTGAGCTGCTTGGCCCGTCAGGGTAGAGGAGAACTTTGAGCAGGATTTTCAGCTCCGTTGGGGGAAATTCAAACATATAGCTCCAAATAAAAGTCCCAGGAATGTGCACGCACATCACTTCAGAAGCTTCAAAAATCACAACTTTCATGTGTGATGTTCTGCAATATAAGCATTAGATGAATGTATGCCAATACTGGCCTGAGATTCAAATTTTCCCCTCTCCTGGCCTCAGTAACTTAGTTTACTAGATCAAAATTTCCTAATTTTACTCTCTTCACTCTCTTCATTTTCTCTTTCTCTCTCAAGAGAGCTTATTCTCTTCTCAACACTATGCCACTTTTCCTGCTGCAACATTTGCCTTCTGTTGTTCTGATTTCTTCTCATCCTTGTTCAGGGAGGACAAGTGACCTGAATGTTCCACATTCTCGTCTCTCAAGCTATGAACTGCACTCTCAGTTAAGCCATCAACAATTTAGTAACTAATAGGAACAGTTATCTCTATTTCAGAGGAAATGCATTCTAAATGTTGAAAAGTGTTACCAGAAATCTGTTAAAGACAAAAAGAAAAAAAAAAAAAAGACAGAGAGAGAAAGAGAAAGGAAAAAAAAGATGGAGGAAAAAAAAGCCCTCATTGTGGAGATAGAAAAATCAGTCCAAGGCTGAAGTGTATTAATTGGGCCCCTGTGCCAGCTGTTAACTCATCAGCAAGTCATGGCTCTTGGAGCCCAGGAGCACTCCCGATGGCTGCCAGAGCTTTTACCTCCACTCCCCAGTCATGCATGGGTGCATGTATCCTGCCAGACCTCCAAGTCTGCCATTTTGGCCCCAAGTTCAAAGGCCTTCAGACATTTCTGGAAGGCCGGTTATTCTTGTTTTAGACCATTGACAATGCTAATGGTAAGAGCAGATTCTGATCTCATATTTTGCGAGTCAGATTTTTATTTCTTTTTCTGAAGTCTGTGTGAAAGGAACAGAGGGAAGTCTAGGGTCCAGCTTGAAGATCACAAAGTGAAGCCTGGAGTTCTACTTGTTGCCAAAGGTGATGAGAACGATTCACAAAAAGCATTAATTTCTGCGGAGATTACCACTACGGAAACCAAAGAGGTGACTCATGAGAAATACATGGTTTCAGCATAGACAGGTGAAAATTGTTTCCAAATACCGTAAAGAGCAAGTTGAGCTAGTAACAATACTGCATGGTCCTAGCTGCATGGACTGAACTGAAAGATAGATAACTGCTGTAAAGTTATTGCCTATTTCTGTTGTGTCACTGGGAGTAAGGTGTTGTTTATCAGTGGCTGAGCTTTCATACCATGGTCTGCTTTGTCCAGGCAGCTCTTGAGCTTATGTGGAGCGCCATGCTGGCACTAAACAACATTGCCAGAGAGAAGGCAAATGATATGCATAAATGTTCACATCAATAAAATTAATGAAAATAAGATAAATTGAACTCTTTTTCTGTCTGCTTTTAAATAAACATTTGTCAGTAGAAATTTGATAAGAGGAAAGCTCCCACAATTTTTTTCTGAGCCACATCAGATGCTTTTAGATGGCCGTTTTGAAAGCTCTGTGTTTGTTAGTTTTAAGAGTTGCAGAACTGAAGATCTGAGTATTTCAGTGAAAATGAGAAAAGTGGCAGTCATACTAATAGGAATTTCCAAGCAATATTCATCATAAAAGAGCATGAACATGCATTAAAATATGGTAGTAACAAATCAAGCAGTATTCCAAAAATACTATAAGCTCTGATTTTCCTTACTGTTGTCTTCAAATTTTGCTGATGCCCATTTTGTCAATATTGTCAAGCTATAACCCCCAGCAAACTAACATACTTACACATTTTTATTCTTTTTTTCCCTTTTTTTTCTTTCCTTTTTAAAATTTACCCTATTACACAACTGTGGAAGTTACCTATTTGTGAGACTAACATGTACTAACATACTGAAGTATGATGTTAAAGGCCTTTGCCTTCAGTGGGATCCAGTCTCATGCTTATTTGCACTTAACAGATCTGTTGACTTTGGCGTTTTAGTTTTTGCAACATTTGGTACAAATTGTGCAAAACTTTTCCACTTCCAATTGTAATTCACATTAACTTCTCAAGATGAGTCATTGAAAGCACAAGGATGTGTCATTGGACTAAGCCAACTCTATCACTATCACATACTGTATGTGACATCTTCTTTCTTCCTGTTTTCACTGAGAAAATATACCAGGAGAAAAAAATGGAGATTTTTCTCCCACTCGTTTCCCGTCTTCTATATTTCTGACTCAAATATTCAGTGAAGCACCTGTGTGTTGATGTGCTAATATTTAGTTCATCTAAACATTTCCATTCAAAAGTCCCAGTTTTAGTTATTTATTATTTTCATAAACTTTAGCCTTTTTGGATGAACTTATTCCAATGCTGCTCTCTTTCCAAAAGTGACTATTTTTGGAAAGTTTGGGCATGAATCAAGCAAAATCAAAACTTAAGAAAAAAGTACACTTTTCCCACAATTTCCCTAAAATCTTTGGAATAAATACAATGGCCAAATCTTTTCAGATAGAAATCTGGCATTTGGCAGGGAACAGTCTGTAAAAGAGAAAGGTGCCTTCCAACATCTGTCTGAAAGCAACTGAAGGCAGTTGGAACAATCATTTCCATTTTTTCAAATGAAGAAACTGAGGCACAGGACCAGTGACTGAATCTGTCTTCTGTGTTTTCGTTGATATTCTAAGTTAATTAACAATAACCTCCCACGCTCTGAACACAGTGGCACGCATCCCTTGTTTGTTGATGTTGTGCAAAGGCTAGAGATGAGGTGGTGGTTAACAGCTGGATGCGCAGTCTACGTGTGTACTGGGTAACCATGTGACAAGCACAAAGACATCTGCTTACTGAACAGTTTGCCACCAAGCAGATGCTGAATGTGCTTAAACACAAAATTTCTTCCTTCTTCTGTTCTTGTAAGGCATGGCACAGAGGTATTTTATTGTTCCCTCATTCACTTAACAGCATCAGATCTGACCACTGAATCATAGCATATTGGCATAGTATTGAAAATTCTCTCCTGGTCTTCAACACAACATTGGAGTTTTGTTTGTTTGTTTGTTTTTAAGAGAGTTTGAAAAAAATTTTGGGGACTCACATGCCCAGAAAGCCAGCAGAGTTTTCAGCCCTTTTCCACCAGCCTCCTTTGACTATCCCACTCATAATGTAAGTATCATTCATTGTAAACATGAGCAGTTCCACTGAAATTAAGTATGTGCTTAGGTACTTTGTTGGATGCATTCTGTTTATGCTCCATAACAGAAAAAGTCCCTGCGCTGGGAAAAAATCGAAGTTTTCAGCCTAGCTAAAGTCCTTGAAGAAAATGCATGTATTTTCTAAAATATTTTTAGAGAACAAGAAAAAATTGTGAAGTGAGAATGCTTGACTTATATTCCCAGTCCCTCTTAATGAAGGTGTTTGTAGCTCAGGTGCTCTTGCCACTGCAGATATCAAATTGTTTGTGCAAGTTGCTGTTGCTGTCATGCACCATTCCAGAAAACAAGCCTTCCTGGTCCATGCTCTTTGTTCTGAAGAGACTTACAGGTCAACACATTAAGTGCATTTTGAGCAGTCTTCATCAAACTCTGCACATATACATCAACGAAGAGGTTGCCTTTAGTGAGGTATGAGCATGCAGATTTTTTCCTTGTTGGATTCTTTGCACAAAGTAATACCTACAAACACAGTTTGATGACTGCTGACCTATTTCCTGTGTTTCTGTTGCCCTCTGTAAGTTGGGGATGACCCCTTTTACCTGCAGGACAGGATTGATTAAGTGCAATAACATATTCTAGAGATAGCTCACCTTTTAAATGTTCAGAGCTGGAATTCAACACTGGGGCTTTTTCCCCAGAGCCCCCATTACATCAAACCACTTGTGGGTAAGGCTGCTATAAAAACATCCATCATTTTGCATCTCAATCACCTGGAAATAACAAAGACCTAAGGGTACGCACTGTACAGAGAGGAAAAAACATCAAATAGCTGTTTGCCAAGTAAGCTTGTTGATTCTTATTATTGCCATCAAATCACTGTGTCTGAATGACTTGTGCCTGAAGAAGGAAAAGACATTTTTCAATGATGCAATCAAAGATGCTGTCACAATCCATCCATGTAAGGAAGAGTGTGAGAATAGTCTAAGCAGCAATTTCCTTGCTTTTGAGCACTTGACTTCAAACTCAGCACTGTTCTTTAAGTCAGTAAGCATTTCTGTGTACAGTTTCCCTGTGCATAATTGTAAGCTGCGGCTCTGGAACAGAGATGTGAGTTTGCGTGTTGCATGCCAGCGACTGTGGCGCAGATCTGTACCCAAGGAGGCTTTTCTTGTGGGTTTCATTGATATTTCCTGACAAGCAAGTGGGATGACCAGGAATCTTGGGTTCCAGCCCATTTTTGAGAAAGAGAATGCTGTAGAGAGCATAGCTCATTTCTGCACATCATTCTCCTCTTTGTTTCCCCTAACGTCTTTTTCTCAGACCCAGCTGCTTCTGCCCTGATCTTTCCAGGGTTTTCCTTTTCCAGAACTCGGTTAAACAAAGGCAGGGCTCTGTTCAAGCACAATTAAGCTTTGAGGCTCCCAAAGACTGGGCTTACTAGATGACTGCTTTATCCCTGGATGAATCTCCTCTGTTGACCCTAGCCATCCTCTTCTTGGCAAAGATGTTTCACAGGCTTCTCCTAAGGTTGCAGAGCTCCTGGCAACAGCTCCATTGACTCAGGTCAGTCCATGACTCATTCATTATGTGTAGACAATAGAAGCTGTACCTCCTGCGCAGGTTTGCTCTAGTATGTGACGAAAACTTGATCTGTCATTTTCCAGTTCATGATCTTCTTGCTCCTTAGCTCATCTTCTCCACCACAATCTCCTTACCAAGTTTAACACTTTGATCTTTCTCTTCAGAGAAGAGAGAAGGGTCGTTTATTGACCAGATATAGTATTTTGGTGTTTGGTATTGACTACATTTGCTGTTCCGTTGTTCTTTTCTAGAAAAAGAAAGCAAAAAGTCCGTGTATGATGCAAGAGACTTCTTGGTCCTACCCACTGCTGCCATGCTACAAAGGTCAGATCACTGGCCCAGTGATGATCTTCTCACTAACTTCACAGTTGTGTTGAGAAGTGAGAAGTTCCCAGGAGAAATCAGATGACCTGTGGAAAAGAATAGAGCTAGAATTAGCTTATTATCACTTATAAACCTGGCCTGGACACAGAGCTCCAGTGTCCATTCTCCCTGGTCAACATGACTTTTTCTAGTTCAAGCTCTCTTCAGCCTTGGCTGTGCAAGGTCTCACCCAAAAAATGTACTCCCTCAGAGCAAAGTTAGAAAAGAGAGAGTTGGCACTTTCCATGCCATACTTGTTTAGTGGAGAGAGCACTTTGATCTCTGTGGCTACCCATCTGACAGCCCCACATAGCAGTAAATTCATACACTCTTTTTTTCTTTTTAAAATATATGTGCCAAGAAAGAAAAGATCTAAAGGAAAAAAGCAGCAATTCCAGGAAGAAGCTGAAGTCTATAAAGTGATCTTTCACTCTCTTTTGCAAAGCTATTGCTAGTCAGCACCACCACGAATCTATCAGAGTATTTTCGGTAACGAGCTTTTGAAAAACTGAGTTTAAAATAAGAAGTGGGAAGTGGGGAGGGAGGCACGGGGAGTATCTTCAAACCAAATGCCACAACTGCTCACAAGGCACTCTATAATTCAGAACTGGGTACCCTCAGGCACGCTGCACATACATTTATATTTTCAAGGGAGCAGACCCACAATGCAAACACTGTGAGTGGTTTTGCCTTAAGGATCCTGTAGGATTTATGCACACGAGAGCTCTTGTCACTTGTAAGTAGAGGTCAGGAACCTGCCTGGGTGGAGAAGGCAGAGTCAGTGCTTTCCTGAAATCCCTCCTTGTGCCAGGAAATAATCACCACACCCGCAGCTACTACATTTGAGCCAAGGTGTTCCAGGGACACAGTCTGTCATATAGGGCACGCCTGTGGAAAAAAGTTTTATAAACCATATCCCGTTTCTTTAATCTTCCATTTCTTGTTGCTGAACGAAATGAAAAAAAAAAAATCAAGGTGGTTGCTTATGAGGGAAAAGAAAAGGCGTTTCTGTTCAATATCCAAAAGTAAAAGATCAAAAAGAAAACTTCTGATTTTTCACATATTCCAGATTGCTCAAGACAGGGTTTATTTCCACTGGGTTAAAGAGCAGGTAATGAAGTCTTGACCATGGTGGCATAAATCAACTCCTTTGATGGAATGAAGGGATAAGGTGGAGAACAAAGAACAGGCAGAGAGGCTACAATACTAAATGTTACTTGTTAAAATATAGAACTGGTGCTTGTTTCTGGTAGGCATCTTGATCTGTGATTTATTGTTAACTCAAAAATGCTACAATTTTTTATTAGAACTGAATGGATTTGAAACTACCATTGCTACATAAAATGGCTAATTGTGTTTTACTGCTTCATTTCAAGCACAATTCTATCTTGGTGCCAAACATCAGGCTGAGAAAAATGACGTACTGTATTTAAAATAATTGCAATGAAAAAAAACTGTGTGGGTTTCTTTTGGCTGTGATTATATTGCTGAATATTTTATTATGAATGAAAATCCTAAATAGTTGTTTCTTGACAGTATCATCTGTCTTGTATCTCCTTGGCTCGGAAAATATCCATATATATTTTTGATTTTATAGCCTATAAATTCTCCTGAATCCTTTGACTTCTATTTTTTCTTCTCAGATGTGTTTTGAAACTGTAAGTCTGATGGTTTTCTCGTACATACTTAAGAATCACATCACTCATTTCACATGGAAGCCAGTGGTGTCTGAGAATGAGTAGGCAAAACAGATGCACAGGGATGTCCTCAGAGCTGGCGTGAAGCAGTGTGTGCACATCACACTAGCCTTTCCCTAACTGCAAATTCGGGCACATCAATGTGCAGCAATCCCAATTATTCTCTAAATAAAACCCACAAGCATTCAGCGATCTAAATAGAGAGAGCTGGGAATAGACCTTTGCTTTAAGAAACACGTAGCTTTGCTGCTTGATGGTAAGGCCACGTGTGGTTGTAGGAGAGCAAGAGACATCTCACATCTAGATTGAGTGTTAGGAAAAGGTTCCTCACCAGAGGGTGGCTGGGCCCTGGAACAGGTTCCCCAGGACAGTGGTCAGGGTCCCAAGATGCTGGACTTCAAGAAACATTTGGACAATACTCTCAGACATAGGGTTTGAATGTTGGGTGGTCCTTTGTGGAGCCAGGGGCTGGACTCCTGGAGTTGGGTGAGGGATGAGGAGCAGGTGGTTTGCCAGAGGCAGAGCTGAGGAGACATAGTGGATGCTGTGAGGACAGATAACAGACCCCACAGCTACCTGAGCATCAGAGGTGAGGAGCTCGTCATCCACACCTGTGTGCCCATGTGCTGCAGACCTGGCTTATTTTGACCCCTTCCTATGATGCCAAGCCTTACAGCATGACATCCTACCCTGCCTTTGTTGTCTTGCAAGGCAGTGGTGTGGGACACTACTCTCCAGTGCCTCACCTCCAGGACATAGGACCTGATTGTTACACAGCGTTTCCTAAGCTCAGGTACTGAAGGCTTTTGTTCCAGACCTGCCAATCTCACTGAGTTTTCTGATCATTTTACTTCTAAGGTGTTGTGCACAAGTTTCTAACTATGGTAGATAGGGTCTACAGTAAGAAATGTTACCTGCTTGCCTCACATGGCTCCAAGCATTCACAGATCCTGCTGAGAGCAATAAGCAATGCCATGGAAGAAAAGGTCACTAAGGCGATACTGTTACGGCCCCTGCTCCTGGCTCTGCTTGTCAGACGTGGCAAGTCGCTCAGCATAGCAAGCACTGCACGCTCTGCGGAAGGGAGGTAACGACAGAGGATACTTCAGGGTCATTCTCATTTGTAAAATATTTTGAGATTCCTCGATGACAAGATACTGCATAAATCACTACATTCTGTTTTCAAATACGCTAGCTCGGACAGCAGGTTTTGTAGGTAATTTATATTTTGCTCCGTTGCCCGGAAAAATCAAACTCTGCTGAATAACAGTAGTTTAGCGAAATAGCACTGAAGCCAGAATTCGTATATTTCTGCTGCTATTCTTCTTATGAAAATATGTAACTATAACTAAGCAGTGTCATTCTTTCAAACAGATGGAAGCAATTGTCCTCTGGGTAGATGCTACCTTGACTGCACAGTTATTCCTAAAGCTAGGTAGCACCATTTCTAACTTTGTGTGTGACACACAGTGTTGGTAGTGTTTGAGTGTGTGGCCGTAACGTGAGGTGTGAAGAGGGGAGACAGCTCCAAAATCCACTGAACTTAATCTGAGTCTTTTCGTTTACTTCAACTGGCTATTGAATAACACCTATAAAATGTAGTTTATTGTATACACTGCATTTTGAACGTATTCTGAGTTATCATCAGTGGCAGTAATGGCAAACAGCTGAGGGAACTTCTGTTCTGGGGCAATTGCTTTCCAGCTATTCCCTGAAAATAAATTTCACCATTTTTCATTGGACTTTATATGCGTTTGAACAGAAGTGTTAGGGACGCATTATATCGCCAGAATCTAGTGAACTAATTTTTCAGGCACTGATACAGAAACATCATATGGTTTTGTTTTAGTCTAATAAAATTATGTGGGTGAGTTAGTGTTTATGTCTTTGGCTTGCAAGACACTGTCCACTTGACATGTCATATGAAGGAAAATAACTCAATGCTTTTTCTCTCTCAGATGATCAGTTAGCCAGAAGGGTGGGGGATATCACTTGGTTGGGTTTTCTTAACTGTTAATTGACTACCAACTGACTGATAAAAATCCCTAAAATAGGGACTTAAAAATAGAGCAATTCATGGTATACTGAAAATCTAGCTTCTAGAAAGGATCCGCTCCATTTCAGACATTTCTCAACACTGTCAGATTTTCCACAAGATTTATAATGAGCACTCTGTAAAACTCTGGCACCTAAGCTGAATACTGAGCATTTGCAAAGCTCTCCCTGAGGAATTTTCCTGCCAGCCTTAGGGCCCAGGAGTGTGAGACCCTCTTTGAAGCCCCCACGCTGCACTGAGGTCTGTGCTCTGACTGAACCTGACTGGAAGTGGCTCTGCGTCTCGTAAAATGGGGACGCAAAATGAAAACGGGATGAAAGAAAGGGTGAAAGAACACCCTTTTAAAATAGTATTTACTAATAAAACACTGTTTTAATGCTGGGTCTTGATCCTTCTTGGACTTACACCTGTTCAGATGCGCTGTCTCAGTAGAGTTATGTGGGTGCATCTCAGAGCAGCATTTGGCCTTGTGGACTCGTTCCACTGCTTGAGCTTGAGCCTCACATCGGTTCCGCAGGGTGGATCCCAGCAAAGTGGCAGAAGTGAAGGCTTATCTTGGCTGCCGTGCAAAAATGCTGGATGTTTCCATAGTTCAAAGAGCGCTTTGCATAAGCTGCACACTACGTCTGGGCTGTGGCAAACCGATCTCCGGGCGGGTAGAGTCCTGGCCGTGACAGGGATATTTCTAGCCAATTCCTCACTACACTACTGGAGATTCTGCTTGTCCTAACACTGCCTGAAATTAAAGACAGATGAGAGGCAAAATTTATTCCACCCTTTAGGTGAGAAAAAATGGATGTTGAAATCTTTTGAGCATCAGAGGTGCTTGGGATGAGGCTGAAGGTTGAGTACATACAGTGTACCCACACATGGCCCAGCTCTGCTGATGTAAGGCTCTGAACAAAAACAACCGTGCTTCAGTTCACATCATGGATTTAGGATGATCCCTGACAAATTCAAAATATTTGGCAGTCATTGCTTTCTTCTAGCATGTTTCCTAACATTTAGAGGAGTTACACCGGCAGCATTTGGAATCCTGCAGCCTTATAAAGTGATCAAAATCTTGGAGGAATAAAATCAGAAATACAGGCAAACGAGTAATGGTCAGATTTCTTTGCCCTGCTTATGGACATCATTTGAGAGAGAATGCATCATTGCATAAACTGGTCCTTTGCAACACGAAAAGGGCTCATGTTGTGGTCCAGTTGCATCAGACAGAAGAGGCACCTGCCGCTGAGCTGCTCCCTGCCATCTGCACTGTGTGGCAGCTCAGTGCTGGCTTTCCACAGCCAGAAGACATGTGTGACATGCAGGTTGGCTGGGTGTGTGCGGATAGCTTCAAACTGTGCAGACTCTGGTGTTTTCCTTTACCAGAAAACTTCCTGAGTCCAAACTACTATCCCAGGACCCAGTCAAAGCAGTTGGTTTGCATTTTTGTAGGAGGTTGCCTGGGAGCAGAATCCACACAAACTTCTCTTGCCATAGATGTGAATTAACATGCTTAAATTACAAGCACACTTCATTTCTCTCCAGCCAGGGAGGCGCTCAAGATTCTCTGGTTAATTTCAGTGGGTGGTGGACACATCTGTAAATATTTTTAGCATCCTGACTTTGCCATCTGTCTATTCGGGTTCCCTATGTAGTCAATATAGACAGAGAGACAGAGAGAGAAAACCCAAAGCACGCACTCAAGCACATTTTTCCATAGGATGATCCAGGGCAGCAGCCTCCCTGAAGATTATATAGCTGCTGGTGTCAGAGCTCCAAGGTATTTCTTTGTATCTTGTAGGTGCAAATAAATAAATAAATAAATAAATAAATAAATAAATAAATAATGGATTTCTGTATAATAATAGGGGAAAAATTTGCTATATTGTCTGTGCTGTTTCTCCTTCCACGTTCAGAGAAGGGGGGAAAAAAAGCCCATATTCAGGAGGTGAAAACCCAGAAAATTTAGGGAAGCATCAAACTGTCATAGGTTCAAGAGCTGAACTTCTATTTGTGCTTTTAAAATTTGACTGAAAAAGCCCTCACTGCAGTGAGTATCCATATTTAGTAAAGCCTGTTTTGCATCCTTTCAGATAAGATAATATTTTGCCTAACTAAGGGGGAATTTTGTGACATAACATGGTGATGATGATCTGGGTGCTATAAAGCAGCTATTGATAGGAATCTGGAACGCATAATGTAGTGACTCATACCAGTCTTCCCAAAGGAATGATTAAGGCTAATACACAGGTTAGCTGCAGGCAGATATCTTACTGTGTGTGCAGTGTTGTCCTGAACCTCCTGTTTCATGCTGTGACACACAATATGATTTGGTTTTGATGCTGCAGGGAGGCAGTAGGTCTCCCAATGGTCCCTTGAACAAAGTCCTTGGAAAAGACTCAAGCAGCTCAGCTGGACAGTGTGCCTGGAAGGAAGCAACACAATATTCCTCCTTCCTCTCTCCAGGGGTGTAGCCCATGCACTCTTTGAACATCAGAAATGCAGCTCTGCCCTATCCTGACGTCAGCCATGCTAAAGGTTGTCTCCCCATCCCTCACTCCTATGGGGCAAGGGGCAGGCAGATTCTAGCCCTGCATGACAAGGCTCAGTGTTCAACTTCAGACATTTCTACCTCAAAGTGCTTATTTAAAATGTCACATTTCTCCGGGTCTTGGCAAGCTGCAATGCCAGCCTATGCTAGTTCTCTTCAGAGGGAGAACATTCAGATCTTCTCCATTGCTCTAATCTGGATTAGGTCAAGACATAAACAACAAAGACTAAAATTCACCATGCTTGTTACTGTCGTTAGTTATCACTCATAACAGTGGTCCTTGTTAAGTTCCCAGGCACTTTCATGATCAGGGCTGTCCAATACCCTTTCCCCCGACTTCTCAGTAGCAGAGGGTCAAGCAGAAGAAATTACAATTTAAATTGCTTTTTATTAGATTAGAAGCTGAAGATTAGGATTGGGTACTGTGTGTGACATTGGGTAACTCTATCTGAGGTATTTTTTAAGTATGGTCTTTTTCTCTAGCGTAGCCGTGTAAAAATGGTGCTTCACAACTCAGTGGTCTGCCCTGGGTACATTTTCAGTCCTATCTGGCCAACTTGGTAGTGTTAAAAAAAAAAAGCTGTTGTGTGTGTGTGTTTGAGCTGTGATAGCTATGGACACTTTTCCTTTCAGCTTTTCATTGGTAGAATTATTTGCTAAGATCCATTACCATACTTTGGTAGTGTCAAGGTCATTGAAATAATTAAGGTTGATAGATCACTTCCAGTCTTTCATTAACAAGCATTCTCTAAACATATATATAAATAAATGAATATTCAGACCAAAAATATCTGCTTTCATAAGATTATTCTGATAATTTTTACTGCTTGTGTCTTTGTCCCGAATCTCCAGAGTCTCCCATTCTATACAGGCGCAGAGCAGAATCCTGACAAGACCAGAGGTATTTCAAGTTTGACACTGATCAGGAAAAGTCGGGAATAAAATAAGATGGTGAGCCATAGTGGAAGATTCATGAAAAATCTGAAGATGACGTTCCTCAGAAACGTATTCACTTCCTGCTATTGGCTGAAAAGCAACAGCTACTTAAAATCGAAATTCCTTTGAGTCAGAGGTCCAAAAAATATCTGTAACTTGTTTCCTAAGTAAGGGTACAAGTAGGAGGGGACCTTGTAGGAAGGAACTGAATAAAAATCCACCTTAAAAATCACATGGATAACAGCAGAGAGCCTAAAAGGAATGAGAAGAAATACTAATCAGCCAAGAAAGCAGCAGCCTGAAGGTCAAAGTGCAGAAATAAAGTAAGAATTGCCAAAAGTCAAGCTGTGTTAGACCTTACAAAGGAAATAAAACTAATACAAAAAAAAGGTTCAGCCATGTAAATAGAAATTGAGCACAAAAGAAAGGGAACTGCCATGCAGTAGTCCAGGGTGGAGATTAATTAGGATTTTTCCTAAGACTGAAACATCATGCCTTTTTTTCTTTGACGGTGGAGAGAGAGACAATATGACTGGAGAGAATTAGTCCTATGGTAGCAGAAGCAGAACTCAAACATGTTACATCAAGCTTGTTTTGGAGGGAACAGGTTAATCTGCAACCCAGAAATCCTGGAGAAGTGGCACATGAAATTGCCAGTTCATTACAAATCCCCTCTCCTGGACACTTGAGACAGTGCATATGAGTAAGAACAGAAAACTACATATCCATCTTTTGAAATGGGATAAGAAGGGAAAAGTTGCTCTGGATATCTTGAGGTCATTTAGTTTGCAACAACGGGCAGGTCTGTAGAACAAATTTTGTAGGAAAGAATAAAGATAAGCAGGAAAATGGAAAATGTCATTTTTAGTCTGATTTGGTCATAGTCTAGTCATGCCAGACTAACATAATATCTTTCTTTAACATGACTGTTTTCTTTAGACAAAGGAAATACAGTGTCCTGGATTTCAGTAAAACAGTTGGTTTGGTGCCACGTGAGAAAGTGTCTGCTTAGCTAAGGAAAAGGAGGATTAGTAGAAAAACTGTAGGATGGGTAGAAAACTGGTTAAAGCGGAGATGACAGCAGACCGTGTCGAGAGAGGAAGTATTGAGCTGTAGATAGGCTATTAATGAAGTTCCTCAAGGGCCGGTTTTGGCTCAAAAATTAGGAGTGGGCTTATGAAATGTGTTGATGACACAAAGTTGGAAGGCCCTGTCAATTCAGAGAAGGACTAGAATACCATGCAGAGAGAATTGGATGACCCTGAGGACAGAAGTAATGGAAATGGAATGAAAGCGAATAGCACAGAGTGCAAAATCCAGCCCTTCAGAATGAATAACAAGAATTTCTGTTTGAGAAACACATCTGGAAACAATAGAGGAGAAGGTGGTATACCCAGCTATACTGGTCAACTGTAGAATGACTGTGATCTCCAAGCTGGATGTGATTGTGATCTCAGGATGCAGCAGGTGAAACATTTCTGTAACAGGTGTAAGACAATTTCAAGCCTTTATCTGAAGTGCAATTTATGATTCCCATCACCTGTGTTCAAGGAAGAGGTTTTTAAGCCAGCACAGGGTTGCAAAGATGTACAAGGAAATAGAGAAACTACTTTGAAGGAAGGATTTTAGACAAAAAATGTGGCACAAATGCTCTGAGTGACCTAGCATGAGAAATGAAAGCTTGCAGTCACATCAACAGAAAGGTGGGGCAGCTGGATTAAATAGCAGAGTGAAATGCAGCTTTATTTCTTCCAGCGCTCCAGCTAGTAGTGGCATGGTGTGGCTCTGCTCTCTAGAGGCCACACTGCCCAAATGAAGTTCATTTGTTAACTCCAGTAAGGTATGTACTAGAAGCAGTTATGTTGCTTCTCCATGTACATCAGTTTGTAGAGAACTAATTAGGCTGAAGAGATTTTTCCACAAGAGACAGTAGAAATAATATAACATCCATGAATTTAGGCTAAAAATAAGATTTCTAATGATCAGGACAGTCAGATACTGGAATAACAGGGAAAAACCCTTCCTAGGCATTTAGACTGCTTACTAATCTGGAGAGACTGCAAAAGAGAATACGTGATATTGTAGTGAAAGACTGGACTCTCACTTACCCGGAGGTTTCTCAGTCCTGATGCCTACCCAAAGAATTTTATGTCAGCCTTGGAGCCAGTGTGTGGTCCACAGCAGGTGAGAATTTGTCTATTTGTTTTCATGATTTGTAAGATTTGTTATCCTGGTCCTTTATATATCTTATTTCCCAAGTGACTAAATATCCCATTAAGTGATAAATAGCAGCACTAGCAGATGAACAAACTCAAAGTGCGGAATAAAGGGAGAAAAAAGTATGGAGAGAGGTGTTTTTCTTGTATTCAGAGAAATATATTAGACCCAAAGAACAAATGATAAATGCTAACTCACTGGAAATTCTTCTTCCAGAGGGCTCCTCTAAGACAGCCCAGGAATGGGTTATACTGCAGAGGAATCAGCTTATCCCCACTCAGGAGTTGCCTTTTCTGTGAGGTCTCTATGGGACCTCTCTCACCACACAACAAAAATTCAGCCCAAAGCCTCTTCATGCAAATAAACAGATCTCCGGGAAAAACACCCACACTCTCCTGTTGCAGATGAGTCTCTCCTGTTTGCTTATTCTGCTAGGTGACAGTGCTCTTGTTAGGCCTGTCTCTCTTGGCCACCTGTCCCTTGAGGGAACCCCAAACTGGTTGACTTCATCCTGACAAATGCTGAGTCTGTAGGGATACACTGAGCATGATGAAAGGAAAATAACTCCTGCCACTGCTTCTGCCAGAGTCTGGCCCAGTTCTCCCCAGGAGACATAGTGAAGATGAAGGCAACCAGCAGCACCCACAGTGGCACTGAATGCATGTTGGCACTGAATTCATGTCATTGTTGACTTCTTTGTGATCTGCTCAGCAGGGATGCTGATCTTTCCTCATTAAGGCCCTCCTCTTCCCAAGAACTGTGACGGGGTCAGAATCACACTCAATATATAGGTTCAGTGTGAGACAACTCCTTCTGATCTGACATTTTTAATTCACAAGCTGCACACTTGTAGGCAGAAGGAAGCATCTAATAGTGTTATTTTCACATGATTTTGTATATTTCTCTAATAGTTTTATAGGAGTGCTATCTAGTGATCTTGACAGATGAAAGAGAGGCTAGCTCTGAAGCATGATGTCCGCTGTAATTCTGGAAATGGCATCCATGTCCTGTGCTGCCACCACCCATAGAACTATCCTCCAACAGCTTTTCAGTAGCTATTTGGAAGTCACGGTTCTGCATGGGAAAGTGCTTTCTTCACACTCCATCTGCAGTGAAACCATCAGGAGTTACTAACTGTATGCAGACATTTTCATACTCAGATATTTTCTCATGCCATGATTTTATAGGTTAGTTTCCAAAGGGCAACACATGCTGGGAGAATTGGCACGTATCCTCAGACTTCAGACAATAGCTGGATGTCAGAGTTTACAGTTAATTCTCTGTTCCCTGTCTATCTATTAACGAAAAGGTTACTAACAATTAAATCACGGTTGACATCATATTATTGACCATTGCTTCATTAATTGCAAACATCTGAGATAACTGAAACAATGCCAAGCGGGTAAAAGAACAGCTCCAGTCTGTGCTCAGGGCATGATTCTTGCTAGAGGTATCACCATCTATTCAGAAGTGCAATTATTTTTCTACTGAAGTTGTTCTAGCAATACATCTCCGTGAGTGAGATGGTGAAGTTTGTCTTGCCATTCTGTATGAAGTGAAAAGACAACCCCGGAAGCTCAGTCATACAAAGAAACAGGCTATCAGATTGGAATCAAGCTGTGCTTGGCTTTCATGCCCTTTCTCAGATCTTATGCCTTGTCTGATATAGATCTAGGTCTCACTGCATCTGTCTGGAAAATAACTTTTCAGTCAGACTAAAGATAGCATGACTGCAGCGCTATGTGTCAAGAAATAGGAAAAAAATACCGAGAACTAAGTAAAGCCCGCAAGCCTCCAGCTGACACCTTGTTCCCATTATGCAGTATTTATGTGTAGCATTTATGATGGGAGACAGCATTTTGGCTTTGAGGAAGAAAGCTAGAGTTTGTGCCACAAAATAAATGCTCGGAGCTGATTTTCAACTCGCCTTTTAACATGGTGCAGATTTTATATATTATGCGCCTGTGGAGCTGTATGGTGAGTAATAGTATCACAGTATAATATCACTTGTAAATCACTGTGAGGTACATCCAATGTTAGATGAAGTCCATTCGAAGTGTTCAGACCTTGACCAGTCAGAAATTGTCAGTCAGAGCAAATATTGTACCACATCCTCAATTTGACTTTTGTTCATGCTGCGAATATATGTTCTGCTTCTTATAACACCATACTGACAGATCTTTTTTCACCTGTGTGGTTCTTCAGAGAGCCTTGAGACATAGCAGGGAAAGCCATGTGCTCAACCTCTTTTCTGCCAGGCTAAATTTCTTCAGACAGATGTCCCTTTCCTTTTGGGAGAACCTGGAGTCTAACAATAGGAAAATGAGAAAATAAATGGGCAGGAAAAACTTAGTATTTAGTTTAGTGATTCATTGTGGATGGGTTGCATATGTAGTAAACCGAACATTCAGGTTTAACTTTAAAATATATTTGCATATGGATGAAGTCCCGGGACAAAGGGGCTTGAACATGCTTGCTGTGATGTGGGTGTTTCACTCCATTGTCTCCTTGGTAGGGGCAGAAGTCTCTGGGCAAATGGGCTTTGTGGGGTCTTAAATTGTCTCTGAAGCATCAACATGAGCTCTTGTCTGTCACATCCATAGGGCAGCACTCTGCAAAACAAAGATTCTTGTGCTGAAAGAAGTAAATGTGAGGAGCATCTTCTTAATTTGTACAAAGCTTACATGCAGTATTTATAAAATTAACTGGGTGAGGAGGACTTTTGCTCCAGTTATAGCAAGTGCCTTAGGCTCACCTTATATCCTAACACAACGCAAAGCAGATTTACAGCAGCCTTGGGGCTGTGCTATGTTACCCATTCTGCATTGTTTACAGAACCAAGAGTTGAGAGACTGGAGGAGGAAGCAATTCCTTCCCTGCTCCTGTATGAGCATACCATGTCTCCAGAATCTTCTCAGATTTCCCATTCAAGTGTCTCAAGGAGTGATGGGACTGGCTCTGTTGTCTCTGCCAGTTCTGAAGATCTCCCAGAGCTCAACAATCCACCATTCCCCTGCTTGAACAGCTGGCAGAGGGGAGAAGGTGGGTTAGAGGGAAGGGATGACTTCAGTTTGACAGCCAATGAGTATAAGCGTTGAAAGTATAATATAAATTAAGAAATGTTACCGTGGATCTAGATTCTGGGCATCCCAAAGCTCAAAGAATTTTTAGCCCCAGCCTTTAGTTCTGATCATTCAAGCTACTGTGAAAGACTTGTTTCCTAAAGGGAATTTGAATACAGATCAAAAATACAGTCAGTTTTGGAGGGTAGAAAATATGCTGGATTGATTCTTGCCATGGCTGAATTTGATGGCATCCACTAATTTCAGGATGCCTGGGTCAACGTGATCTTGGATAAAGGTTCAAATCAGCCCTGGACTCATCAGTGTTCCTGGGACACCATCCGCTGCACAGGAGGCGGTCAGTTTGGAGTCTGGAGTCTCAGTTTTGACTGCTAAAGTAATTTCATCATTTCACAAAAGTTTAGCGGTGTTCTTCAGACAACTAGCTCCAGGGTACATTTTCCAATGAAAATCCAAGGCTTCTTTCTTTTCCTTCTCTTTATGTCACACACACCATAGAAAGTCCTTAGCTGACAGTAAGACTCTTCAAATTTTCATGCTTTTGTTGTAACCTGTCATTGTTTGGTTTAGTGAGTATATATTGTGGTACTGCACTATATTACATTTCATGGCCCTCCTGCGCAAATGGCAGAGGAATTTGTCTCTGAAGGCCATTAGCTGGTAATATATTACGAATAAATAAACACACAAACAGGCAGTTCTGCAGTTCCTCACCCTCAAAGCCGACTATTTGACCCTTCTTTTTCTTAAATGACTCCTCTTAGCTGTTACATGGGTGGGTGGACAGATGTTTGCAATTATGTCCATATATGTGGTCCACAGGTATGCCAGAGCTGAGGAATCTGGCGCTTTGTTAAATATTTTCAAGTAACCAGCTGCCGCATTTCTCTGTGCAGCCAAACCACACCAAATGGAAATGTACTAAAAGAGATGGGTAAAGTGAAGTACTTTTTTAAAAACAGAAAAATGACTCGTACTCATAAAATATAATTACTGTAGTAATTCTTTAAATATACCATCCAATGACTGGGGGAAATTTCAATTGACCATTCATCAGAGTAATTTTTCTTCAGCCTACCAGAAGGCTGGAACTGGAAGGGAAGATGAAAAGGACCTATACATCTGTGGACAAGGGGAGCACAGCCTCCAGCAGAGCACCTCAGGAACGTTCCACATGGTGCCATGTCGTCCACCAAGGTAGCAACCATCTGTGAGCAGCAGCAGGCTGGGATCAAACTTTCTTTCAATAAATACTCTTCAGCACGTTGTGATGTTTAACATTCAGTCATGAGGTACTCAGGAAGACAAATATATTATGAAATTAGGAAAGTGGAAATTCCCGTATTTTATAAATATCTACCAAGTATACACTGATGACATGCTTTCGGTTTTGCTGGCATCACAAGTTGCTGTGTAATTTTTTTCCAGTATCTCGTAGTGTTTCATAGCTCCCTGAGCTATTTTTGGGAAACTACCTAAGAAGACATGGGACATTAGTCCTATACACTGAAATGTAACTTTGCTGTTTTTCACTGCTCTGGGCATCATTTGCCATTGCGCTATGCACTTTGTCTACCCTTTTTACTTGAGTATAGAGCAGGTAAAAAACAAGTGTAGAAAATGCAACCAGACAGAAAGGCAAAGAAGAAAGTGGAAACAGTCAATGTAAGTTGAGATGCTTTCGTGTCTCACATGCGTACATGCATAAATGAGCACGCATGTGCTGCCTGTGTTATGCCAGGCTTTCAAAGGAGCCCAGAGTTCAGTAGCTGCTATCCAGCCTCCAGAGAGCAGGATTTATGTGTCTGTGGTTTTGTTTGAGAGGTGCAGACAGAGAAGAGCCTGTATGTGTTATACTTCTTGCTACAAGAAACTATAGTCGTAGAGCATTGTCTATTCAATAAATAGTTTCTGAACCAAACTTCAGCTTTTCAGGCACTGGGTGACAGATCTGTTTTTCCAAAATAAGCCACTAGGAAGTAGTCCTCTTCCTGGGCATTTTAAGTAATGTGTAGAATTTAATATCAAGAGACAATACTAGTGCATAAGACTGATAGATCCAGAAGGGGAAAGCTCGTGTTCTGTATTTGGCTTCCTGTGCCTCTACTCCTGTGCACTTCTAAGGGGCAAAAATTACAGGTATCTAGAAGATACAGCCTGCAAATTTACACAGTCTGTATGCCTAGCTGAAGCAGGATCCATTGATTTGTTTTTTTCATACTTTTTATCCAGGAGTGCCTTTATTGGGTGCCCAAATTCCCAGACCCAGCTCCCTGGTTGAGCTCAGTTTATTGAACTCTCATTCCTAAGCCATGACATTTTGCGTAGGAGTCTTTGGACTGCTCCCATAAATGGTGTCATTCTCAATAGCATGAGCGAGCTGTTTCAGGTGACTCTGAAGCGTGTTTGGCGACATAAGTTTGCACACATGCACCAACGGGAAATTTTTTGTAAAGTGGCTTTAACAGCAAGAGGGCCCCTCCCTTTGTGGTAATGGGATTCTATCTTATTCTGTGGTGTAGGTCTTTGTAATTAGACAGATCATACAATATATTTCAGTCTGGTAAGAGTCTAAGGAAATACTTCAGATTTACAAAGCTTTTCAATTTAGATTCTGCACTATTAGTGTACCATAGAGGGCAATGAGTAGTGAATTTGTGTGTCCTCCAAGTGTCTTGACTCCTAAAACTGATGTTTATTATGTTGTCTGGCTAGCTAGCCTGAAAGTCATTGCTTTCGAAGACCTGAGCCAAATGTACTTTAACTAAAAATAAAAAAAATAAAACCATCAAAAATACATAATTTTGAAAGGCATTATAAATCTTTGGGAAGCAACTTGCATTGCCTTTAAGCAGTTCATATCATTACACGAGACATCTGAAAGTGTTTGAGGTGCAACAATGCAAAACAAATAGAATTACTCGCTTTCATTTAAATCTTGGTACGAATACAAAATCCTATGTTGAATAGTCCAGAATTTGCAGAAACCACAGATGGTGCAAACAGGGCTTGAGGGAAAATGCTTTGCGATGAAACAATGACAAAATGACAAACAACACGCCCACACCACAGAACTATAATAAGGCGATTTGACGGTGTGTGCTGATGAAGCTGACGTTTTGTGGCAAAGAGCAACAGCTATGTTCCACCCTTTCTGGTACTTTTTTTTCAAGTGTGGCCGTGTGGGAAGAAGTTCCCTTTGGTTCCAATTTCTAAGCCAGTGTAACTTCAGTAAACATAAGAGAATCATGTAAACACCAGTACTTTTTCTAAAGTTGCCTCAGAAGATCAGCATCGAGGTGTTATAAACACCCAGTAGACACACTGAGTTGCAGGAATTGCCATGTACAGAATTGCACACCCTTCACTGCCTACAGCAAGGGCAGCCTTCACAGTCTATCAGAAAACTTTGTTTTGTTTCATTTAGGGTTCTCTAACAAGCTTAAACAATTAGAAAATTTCAGCTGCAACATGAGATGTAAAGCCAAAAAAACAAAAAATTGCATGTTATTTTCCTAATTTCCAGCCATGTTAAGCTGTTTGCATAAACTCTTAAATGTACTCTGCTTAAAAAGAACAAGCACAAACTGAGTAATGGAAGCCATATCAAAGAATTATCCTCTAAAATGTTTCCATTTGGCACTCCTTCTGAAAGCAAAACTTTTTTTATTTTTTTTTTCTGGTAGTGTGGGCCTGGTTTTTCCACACATACCATGAATGGTGCTTAAGGTTGTGTTACCCCACTTGTGTTACACAGAAGAGGAAGGTCTGGTTTGCTTGCAACCTCACGAGCACCAGGAGGTCTGTGTTCCCTTCCGAGTAAACACTGTGACAATGGGACACACACACACGTGGTTGTACACAGCCCTCCAGTGTCTCGCCTGTAAAATGGGAAACTCCCAATCTGCTGGGTGCTAGAAGGTTAAGAATCCAGCAGCATTCCTGGGATGTGGTAAAGAGAGAAGTCACACGGCATGAGCAAATACTGCCGTTAAAGTTGCTCAGCATTTCAGCAGATTCCATTGAAGCTGAGCCCGTGTTTTCTGTAACAGGTGAAATCTCTCTTTCTTCATGGTCAAAGGCATCGGTGAGTTTTGTAGGCAGCACTTAGCAACACATCTCCACAGAGACTCACTCAAGTGGAAGATCCCACTCTGGTTCTATGGATCTTATTTATCTCAAAAAAAATCTGACATCTTGGAGCAGTTGCGGTAGGTGTGCAATTCTAAATAGCATTGCCTGTGTACCATGTTTTCGCTTGTTTTTTTTTCTCAAATGCTTGTGAAGTGTCAGTAGAGTTGCCATTTTAGAAGAAGCTTTTCTGCATTGCCAGCACCGTGGAAGAGGGGCAAATCCAGCTGCTGCAATAATAAAGAAACAAGGAAGAGTGGAAGAGAATTTTAAACAGGAAAAAAAAAAAAAAAAGAGGATCCCAGATGAAAGAGGGGAGCAAAAGCCCAGCTATTCCAAATTGGACCAGCCAGCTCTGCACTCTACTCACTGCCTCTGGGAGCTGCTTACCCTCTTGGCAAACATCTCCCTGGCCTGGGTCAACCGGGTGAGGAAAAACATACACTAAGATGGCTGAGACCCCTTTGCAAAAGGAGGAAAAAAAAACCCAACTCCTTCTTGGACAGCTTTTTGGAAAGCCATAAAATCAAATGCAGTTCATAACACATGCTGTGTGACCAAGCAGAGCTTCCCTTCACTTGCCAGAACTCTGCCCGGGGACCAAGAGGTCTTTTAAAAGCTGCCTGTGGTATTCTAACATTCGCTTTCATACACATTGGAATAGATTATTCTGAGGAAATGAACCCAAACTGTGTGTGTTTCAATATATCATATTTCTAATTACTGGTATTTACGCTAGATTTCTATGAAGATTCTGAGCCACCTCCCCACCCCTTTATTTATCAGTTGCTTTATTAAAAATCCCGTATTTTTTTGATGACCTGTTTCCTCACTAAAACCTTGAAAGTCTCAGATGATTACAGCATACCAGGCTTCTCAAACAAGGCTGTCTGCCAGCATAGCAATTAATTAACCCTGTTGACCAGCCATGCCCTTTAAAATGTTTTTTACATTCAAAATTACATATAAAATAAATAGCTGATGATACAATTGTGCAAATGGAAATCTGCATTATTGCTTGCTTTTAGTCAGCAACTTTTAAGCCTGACTGCTGTCCTTACGTGGTGAAGCCATAAAAGCAATATAAGCTCATACCTAAATGCATAAATCACCTTGTGCCTGCCAGGTAGTTCGTAGCAATGAGGGTCAGTTGGATAACTAATTGGCGCCTTTTCCACAAGGAGCACTTCCTCTGGTAGAACATCCTGTCCAGACAGCAAATACAATGGGAAAACAACACCACTGAAAAAAAAGATGCAGGAACTCGGGAAAACTCGAGTCTAACATGTCTGTGAGCAAGCAGATCTGACCTGGAGTGCCCTGACAAGAAAGTGTTGTGATAAGTATAGCTCTGCTCCAGGGTCCGCCAGCGATTATCATTCAGTCTGATCTATGATTGTTTACAATACGAGCAAACCTGCTTATTTGGGTGACTGACCTTGGAAGATATCCCACCATGACAGCCAGAGAAGGAGATTTAGGAGGTCATTAAAGCCTTTTACACCTTAGCCAATTTGACGAATGAGCCCTCGCAGATGCCCGCATGCATAAAACTTGACATATCCTGTCTAGAAATAATACCCACCATGTTTGTTTACTGAAAACTGATGGACATCCTTGCCAGATTCAAGACTAAACAATTTCACATGCGCCGGCTCCAACAATTAATTTCACTGTCTCTAGTCTTCTTTATTTAACACCTCTAAAAGAATATGTGCTATCAGAAGTGCTGTTTTTAGAACTGAACAGATTTTTTAAAACGAATATTTGCAAATGTGTTTTTTTTCCTGCAGGTTGTTTTAGTATTTCAGTGACAACTGAATGCCCTCTCCAGATAGCCCCAGTAGTAAGATTTATAGTAACCTACCATTTATAGTAACCTAAAATCTATTAGTAAAAACGTATTAATTTAGATTCACTGAAACCAAGAGGGATAGGAGGAAAAAAAGGTCTTAAAAATGGCTGTATTTCATCTAGAACTGCAAGTATAGTAATGCATCAATTATTCCAAAAAGTCGATGAAAGACTAAGTTAAAGTTGTTTGTGACCCATATCTGTGCATGCTTGTACTATAAAGACTGGATTTCCTTGAACCAGGACAATTTTTTCCTGGGTTTTGGCAGTTAAATGCAAAAAAACCTTGTGGTTTCACAAAGAAAGGTTTGCGGTGCAATATACGCATCTCAATATATATTTCTTTTTCAAAGTCCTGAACTAAAAGCTTGTTGTACAACAGAAGAGTAGAGAGGCCAACTGTACAGTAATAGTTCATTGCTAAGGTATTTTATCATGTTTCCTTGAATGAGAGAGCACTGCTGGGCAAGCACCATTCCTTTGAAAAGTGCCAGAGATTCACTTTCAATTGAATTACAACAGGACATGGTCCAGAAATACTGGCGTTTTTCACAATGTCAAAAAACTGGGTGATGATTTTGAGCATCAGGCTGGTATGAAGGAAATTTCTGGTTAAGAAACGTGTTTCTAGGGGGCTGTCAGATTTGAATAAAATTGTAGGAAATGAATTTGGATTGACAGCATGACTGATTTCTCTTCATTTTCTTGTACAATAAACCTAAGTTTGGAATCAATCTTACCATGATAAATCTTAAATGTATAAACATTTCTAGCCGGTATTTTATTAATACAGCTGGAGAACTATCCAATAAAACAAAATATTTTGCCTGTAGGATACCTTTCATCCTGGAGTGCTTTACAACCCACATATTATTTCTACAGCCTCCCTGCTCTTGGGCATACTCATCAGACTGAACCCACAGCCCCAGGTGGGAGTGCAGAGTAATGCCCACCGCATACACTCCGACAGAGTTACGGACACCGACAGAAGTCAAGGATGTCTTGCTTGTTGACGAGGTTTAACACTCAAATAGCTGGTTCTTCTAAGGTTCACCCAGGTTAGGAATTTTTGGTGGGACAATTGGACAACCTTTATTGGACCTTTGAATGATTGGCATCCAAATGGTGGTGGAAGCCGTAATTTCACAACACGTGCAGTGGTGGGCCAATATTTCTTTTCATGTAGAAGTGAAAAGTAGAAAGTAAGTGCATGTGAGTGTGTTACATTGTACCTGCATATGCACTATCACCAAATGCACTTTGTAATTAGACAAGAAGCACTGAGGCCTATGAACTGCAGGATACGCCTGTCTTCATCTCCCATGGCTGCCAATGTGAAACAAGGACACCGCAGCCCACATATAGTATTTATTCAGGCCTTTAAAAGACAGAATTGGACTTTTGGTGGAGATGGGAGCACAGCAATCTGCCTGATCCACCCAACGAGTCAGCATGTAACAGGGCTGTTCAACAGGTAATAGAACGGTAGAAAATTGGCACCACAGCATTTCGAAGCACATCAGAATAACCCACACATAGCAGATTGCGGGTGACATAACCTTGCCAAAACACAGATCTTCGCAATTCTAGAAGAGATGAAGCTAGCAGTGAGGGCAGCCTCAAGGCAAAGTATATGGGGAGGTGTGCAGAAGCGCAGCAGCTCCATTGACCTCTGGGATAGGATGTGAACCATAATTGTGGTATGGAGGCTTCCTTTTTGCCTCTCTTCCCTGTACAATCTCCAGTCCCTGCATAAGGGGCAGACTGTGAGAAGTACCGAGCTGCCCAAACCTGCAGAATGAGTATCCTGGAGGAGCAAAACAGGGAGGTGCTTCTGTAAATCCCAATCAATGGTCTTTTGTGCATGTAGATATTTAAACAGCATTGGAACTCTGGCTCTTAGGTGATTAAGCCACCTCCTACAGGCAGTTAGGTATTCAAAATGAAACAGTTTATTAGGCATCAGCACTCAGCTCTAAATGTGTTCATTAACCAAAGCATGGCTGGTTTCACATGACCAGCTGCTAAGGCCTATGGTAAATACATGGAAATGTGCTTGGCTGGGAGGGAAGCAGCACAGTGTATGGGTTAGGCCAGAAGACTGTGACAGGGTTGTGGATTCTGCCCCTGATTTGGCTCTGGCTGCAGTGCAAATCTGGGCAAGTCATTTCATCCTCTTGTTCTTCCTGGTTAGAGCCCATAGGCACTAATGTAACACGGATAATGGTGGGGAGCCATTTATAGTAGTTACTACTAAATTATAAACAAATGATTACAAGGTTTTTTAAAACTTTGTTTCTGTTTCTCCTCACACATTTCTAAAAACAATATATAGTCTTGTAGGAGTTGCAGAAACAGGGAAATAAAAGAGGGAAAATACTTGAAGTACTTTAAGGTAACATACTGTGCTTCCCTTGTGTAAAGAATATCTCAGTATTTTTACTAGCTTTCAGACCAAATGTGAAGAAAATCCGAACATGAAAGAATCACTGTATGCAAAAAATAAGAACAGTACGCTAGAAGGTGTTTGGGAGATATCCTGCATATGTAAAGATTGCTTGGCAAAATGGATTTCTGCTGAGCTGAACTTCTTAATAAGAGTTATTCACTGTCTTGCAGCTTGGACAACTAGCAACATCATGAATGTGCATGTATTCATAACAGATGATTCTGAGGTAATGGGAGCAAGTAATTTCTGTGGGGTCTTACCATCTTTACAGCCCATATTTACGTGAGATGTGTCTATCTGTAAGGGAAAACTGGAGTCAACTAGGGGATCAAATAAATAAATATGATTGGATGGGGTCTGTGTTCTGACAGCCTCTCTCAGGCAGGGTATGTCACTCAAATTTGCAAATGTTCCTTAGGAATAAATGAGAGGCACAGTGGAACCATGAATGAGTAAGAATGACTGACTGTCACTGAATGAATAATAAACAAATTTCCCAGATTGCATTGTTTTCCTTACTTTCAGTGAATGGCAAGCAGAATTTTCACATGAATGATTTTGAAAAAATGAGCTAAATGTTCTTATTTTGAAGATATCATCAGCTCTGTGTTGTTACTCATTTTATCAGAACGAAATGACTGGAGGAACACTGCTCCACCGACAATGGGAAGTCACCTGTATGCTGTTTCACAGATATCAGAAAAAAACAAATACATCATTCTGAGGGTGTGCATTTTCTAATACTGTGCTTTTGCTAAGGCCTTTACTTTTACCTGTAAGAATCTATAGAACCTTTGAAGGAAAATAGCAACTTCAATCTGAAAAGAGAAAGACAAAAAAGAAAAGGAAAACAAAGAGGGAAAGGAAAAGAGAAAAAAAAAGAAGAATACAGAAGAACAAGAAAAAGAAAAACGTGAAAGAGGAAAAAAAAGAGAAAACTTTCTTAGACCAGTAGGTGGGAGTGTTGACTTTATCCCACAGCATTCAAAATCTTAATATGAACATTCCTTTTCTGTGAAAGGGCAATTCTCAAGAAAAGGGCAAATTAATCTTATCTGTGTTTTGCTACTTTTGAAGATATTGTCCTTTGTATCACATACCAAAGTGAGCCCTCTTACAGAAGTACTGCATTGTCCATATATTGTTTTTGGCACCATGTTTGTTTGGGAGATAAAGAAAATTCTCATTTGTCAGGGTTTTACTAATCCAACTTCAATACTCACCATTCCCAAAGGTGACAGGGAAACTACCGCTCACCCTGGGAAATGTACTTTTATTTCTCAAGAAATCAGAATGGCGGGAGACAGGAGAAAACATGAAAACACCTGTATTTACTTACAGGAATTTGTGAGCAAAGAGAAACAGGAGTGTTGGAAGTAAATATGTTAGTCTTGTTTTTGAGAGCTGGGTGTATTTTTGGAAGCTCTTTTCTGATTGAAATGGGGTAACAAAATGAATGTGGGGAAGGAATAAGGGAAGGAGAGCTATTTCTGCGCTAGAATGGGAAAGTGAGGCTGTGTAATCTATAATGCCAATGTCTCTAGCTCACTCTTCTTCTGGCCAAGAAGACATTCAACATCAAGCTTTTCCACTGCGCCATTAGTTTGCGGTGCACGTGTTTAGATAGCTATGAGCTGTGATGGGATCATAACAATCACATCCATCCTGCTGTGATTCCACAAGCTGGAATTTAGCCACCACCCTACGCTGCAAAGCATGGCGTCACTGAGCGTGTCTTAGCTCTGTTGCCTCGCCAAGGCTCTGAGGGTACCAACAAGCCTTAACAAATGCAGTGATCAGCCTCATCTCAGGCCTCAGTTTATACCTCTGCCCATGACATAGGTGTCCTATTTCGACTATTTTAAGCTGTATCATCTGCGTGTCAACCTCCAGTCCAGCCCCTGGCTGCCCCTGGCTGGATCTCAGATCTGTGCTGTGGGCAGCTTGCCTTCTGGATGGGCCTTTCAGACACACACGGTACAAGGGCTGATCCAAAAGTAGTGACTCCTATTTAATTATGTTGGCCCATGATGTCAGAGACAGATTTTGGTGCTATGGTAGCAGAGGTTGAACCTTCCCACCAATATCCCGTTCCATGCTGTTGCTGTGTGACAGATGGCAGCAGAGGGGCACTCTGACACAATGGCGTCTGACATGGAAGTGCGGATGAAGCAAAGGGGTGGAATTGAATTCCTTCATGTGGGAAAAAATGGCACCCACTGACATTCATTGATGCTTGATGAACATTGATAGAGACCAAACAGTGGATATGAGCACAATGAGGCAGTGGGTGGTGCATTTCAGCAGGGGTGACAGCGACATGAAGGGCAAGCCACATTCTGGACAGCCATGCAGATTTTTACGAGCGTGGCATGCAGGCTCTTATTCACCACTGGCAACAATGCATAGCTAATGGTGGTGACTATGTTGAAAATCAGTGTTTTGTAGCTGAGAATTTTCTCTATCAAGTGGTGTTCTTGTGTTCTTTGTATCTGTTGTAGTTTCCATGGAAATAAACAGGAAGCATTACTTTCAGAGCAACCTACATAGCTCATCTCTCATCCTGTCTCTGGTCCTGTCTCCTACTGCTTCTGACTGGTCCTCACAGATGGACCCAGGATCTGATCCATCACTCACTGTGTCCAGGACTGTTGATGGATCCTGTTTCCAGCAGCTAGCTCTTCTCAGGTGCTATGGCAAATGAAAGGTGACCCCCACGCTCCTGGGGTCTCTGTCAGCAATGAGAAGCTGGAGTATCAGAGACAAAGCAGTACCAGGATGCGGGACTCCACCAAAATATTTCTTTTCTGGTTCATGGGAACTGCCAGGTCAGATATAGGCAGTAAGAGCAAATTGTTACAGTAACAAACAAAACCTGAAAATAAAATAATAATAATAAAAACTTGAAATATCTTAAATTACTCCACAGTACCAGAGGTTTCAATGGCTCTTTCAGCTTACTTTTTTTTTTTTTTGAGGTTACTCAATAGTACAGAGGAGACATACCCATGGTACCAGTGCCACAAACGATAAGAACTGGAACAAAATATAAAATGGTAATTTACACTGCTGAGAGAGAGCAGGATTCTCCCTCCATTCTGACAATGTACCTCCTCTCTTTCTTACCAGCTGAATTCCCATTACACCCAGTTTCATGCAGAGAGGTCGACACACATTATCACGTGTTGTGGCATCCCCTGAAGCTAAACAATGAAAGCGTGTTTCCCTTAGGAAGAAGGAAAGAACTTCTAACACTTGCGAACAACATCTTCCACCATCTCTGCATCTCTGTACCAAGAGGGATACAAGTGTCACACCACAGTATAAGAAAATATTTTTCACTGCTATGAGAGCAGTTCTGGGTACATTGCAATTCCAGTCTCATCTTCAATGGTGCTCTAGCATCAATCTTGAAACAAAAAGATTTAGAGCATAACATTTCCATTTGCACTTAAGGTACAAAAATGAAGAAATGTGAAGATTTGTGGGGCAGGAAACACAGAGAACTGAAGTGAGAAGTTCCAACAGTGGCAACTCACGGTGGCAGCTTTGTACAATAAACAACAGGAGTCTTCAAAGGCCTACCTCCTTCCTCTGGAAGCCTCCGACTAGTAAGGACAATCCAGCTGCTTTTTGAAACCCAACCCCTCAGCCCCTTCAAAGAAGCAGGCCTCAGCATTTCCACAGTCATTCATCAGTGCTGGGAATCCTGAGGAGCCTGTGTGTTGTATGTCCATCTCCCAGTGGAATTCTAAGCAACCTGAGGGCTGCTAGGAAGAGATTTTTTGGAACAGAAATTGACCTCTGTCCTCTATAAAATGATTTAGATCTTTGTTACGAATCACCTGTGATTACATATTCCATAGTAAGCCTTTCAGATAAAACACGAAGTAAAAATCTTTTAGTATGTAGGAAAGACTGCTGTTCCAAAAAGGAAATAAGTCTGGTATTTCTGTTTGTCTCTTTTTCCTTAAGCATTTGTTTAGGCGTAAGTCTATTAATGTTTTAAATAAGTGTGGAGTACTTTTTTAACTCTCTAAGTTATTTCCATTTCCAAAAGTCGTTTTGGACTGTAACACCACTAACCTTACAGCTGGTGGCCTCACAAAGGAGCTTTTTTACTCTAGAAAATAGAACATATGCTCCTAATTCACTTACACCATTCGGAAGATGCTTATACAAAATCTCTGTCCAGGCTAAGGCCTTATGCTACGCTGGTCACCATGGCATCTCAGTACTTCCCACTTAACCATCTTTTTTGTTTTTCCCCCAGTCTTTCCAGTGCAGCTTACTTCTCTGACTCCTAAAAAAAAAACCTCCAAATTTCTTGCTTGCATCTGCAGTATTATTATTTCAGTTTATTACGCCATTCACTTTAGTGCTTTCCAAACTGTCTGTGGATAAAATCTAGAAAACTGTAAGGGCTGATATTCTTGCAAAACAGTTCTTAATAGGCAAGGCATATTTTGAGAGGAAAAAAATATCTTACTGAGGTTTTAAGTTTGACACATTGTTTTGTGATGAAATTCTGATTCATGCAGAATATTTTATCTCAGTAATATTCACAAGGGTGAATAGAAAGGATTATGCTGAACAATGTGTTTTTTAAATTAAGGATAAAATACGTTCCTGCACATATATCAAGAGCTATTTCGTAACACACGTAGAAGCTGCTACATATTTCTTCCAAATGTTATGGTTACTTGCCTATCCATAGCTAACTACACAGAGAGCTCGATTTTAAACAGAATATAGATTTTTTATATTCACATTTTTTTCAGTATCCGTTAGTTGTAATCTTGAAAATCAGGTCTTCGCCTTATGCTCTGAGCACTCTTAAAAGTGAAATCATTAGTCACACATTATTTATCCATATTGTGAATTACAGATACACCGCTTCTCCTAGATCCATAACCCACAAACCTCATTGATCCTCTGAGACTCCACAGTGGCTTGACCAAATAGCTACTGAAGTTAAAGTGATATTCATTTATATGTTTAATGTATTATCAGCTAGCTTTGAAGACGGCGTTCCTGGCACTTCCTTGGAATTAGAGACAAGTCTTGCTTTTGCAGTAAAAGCGCAGTTATAGTCATCTTGAGTAATTGTCAAAACGACTTGCAAAGATCAGTGGCCTAGCACAGGAAGCTCACTAATGGAAAGCTACACTTGGACAGCAGTTTTCAGTGGCTGACTGTCAAAACTAGAAAGCTGTTCTAACTGGATTTTGGTAGGGATCAGCCCTGGAAACAAAACTATTGAATATAATCCTAAGCAGTTTGCAAGACTAAGAATTATGTGTCCATGTGAAAGCAAGTTGTGAGGCAGGGGATGCTCACTATTGGAGAGGTTAAAAATTCAAAGCAAGTTCAACAAATTGTGGAAATGATCTGGAAAAAAATGGGATGACATTTAGTGGAGCAAATGCAAGATGTGACATTCAGACAGAATTCATCAGACAAAAATGCAGGACAAAAAGCGACATTTCTGAAGAAAAGGGCTGGAGAGTACATGTTCATGATAAACTATGTAAGAAACAATATCTCATGGTGTTATAAGGCAGGAAAGCAAGCTGCAGAGTTCCAGAAATAGAGGTACAATTTGCAATACACACAGTGTGATCTTTTGCTCTGCTCAGCATTAGGAAAGCTCGGTGAGAATTTAGTTTTGGAAGTGTTACTATGATGAGTTTTGCACTAGTTGCAGTTTCCTGAACTATCTTCACTGAAAATCTTCAAGGGTCTAGAAAACAAGACCTGTGAGCGAAGCTTGAAAGAACTGAGGTTGTTCAGTCTGACAGAAGGAAAACATGGTAACAGTCTGAAGACATAACAGGTTGCTGCAATGAAGAAGGGAATAATCTGTTCCCTCCACCTGTGGAGATTAGCATGAGAAGCACCATATTTAAACAGCAGCAAGGAGCATTCAGATTAGACATTAGGAGAAACTTCTCTTTTGCCAGCGGTAGAGTAGCAACAGAGACCACAGCACAGAAACAAACACAGTATATTCTCTATTTACACACAGGCGAGACAGTCATGGCTGGGATGATGTATCTGCCCTGGGGGTGAAACATGGATTTAATGAACAGTAAGCATCCATTCCAAGCAATACTGCAAGCTGGATTTTCTCACAAAGAATAGGGATTTGTGATTACTTATCAGGGGAGCTGCAAATACATGTGTCCCAACTCAGCAGGCTGCCGGGCGAGGTAGGTGCTCCATTCGTGACGTATGAGGAAGAGTGAAGGCACAGCAAGTGGCAGTTGCTTGCATGGAAGGAGATATCAGTGCAAGGAGGGAGGGAACATGGCCTGGAGATGAAAATCAGGGAATGGAAGGATATTACCTACTGGCTGCTACTCAATGATAGCAATGAAGGAGATAACAGACTGGCTTGCACCCAACTTTGTATGCAGATAATTCACTGACTGGTATGCTGCAGCCAGGGTGGAAACACATTCCCCAGTGGTAGAAATTTCTAGACTTCCAAAATTGTAGCTTAGCTACGCTATAGCTTTCAGCTCTTTTCTTATATTCCTTTATAATATTACTCAGAACATTGAAAGCTTTAGCATTTCCCCAGTGCTAAAAATTGTAGCTGCCTTATCTCTCTGACCAGTCTTGTATGTTTTCCAATTATTCTTTGTTTCCACTTAGAAAAAAAAAAAAAAAAAAAAAGCAGAGTAAATGGGAGATACTCTGAATCACAGGACTCATTTCTGAAGGGAGTCCTGAAAATTCCAGGAAGGTTCTGCAAAATATGACCTGACACTGATTTTATAATGAAGTCCACACCGAGGGAAGCATTAGGTGTTGTTAAAGACAACAAACCTCAATGTGATACAATAGTAGTTTTAACAAAGAAGTTTTAAGAACAGAGTATTCGGTAGAAGACATGTATCAGCTTGAGCAATGGATAACAAGTCTTCGAACATTTTCTTCACTTGCTTATTGCTAAATAGGTGGATCAGTCGTGAATGAACTGCTCCGTGAATAAGGCATCTCATTAACTTTTAAGCAGACTTTTCATCAGGCAAATTCTGCCTTTTGGCCAAATTAGGCACACTTAATGACTGCCACACAGTAAGTACTCCTCAATCTTTGAGCAAAAGAATTGGAAACGAGATTTCAAGAGCGGACTAGACCAAGGTAGGAAGCTGAGTTCTGATGACTACTCAAAAGGCCAAGATCTTTACTGCCAGGATTTCTGCTGTGTCAGTTGGACCTGGAAGCCACATATGAAACTAATACGGCCTGTATTTCAATATCTACTTTGATCTATTTTTGTGTTCTTCTCTGTGGGGATCTTCTCTGAAATGTCTCTCAGGTCTCACTCCTGAGTCAGCATATAAGCAATTAAGCAGTTGCAGAGCTGTCTGGCAACAGTTACTTGAAAATAGTTATTAACTTTCTTGACTGGAGGTATTGAGTCAAAACAACATCCCAAAGAATTTCTGGATCCATCTTACATGCTCCTTAAGTACTGTGTTCTTTGGTTAGTGAATGGCCTTTCAGACCCTGCCCGTGAAGCCAGGACTTCTGCAAGCTGAATCCCAGTTTTTATTTGTTTCAGCAGAAGGAAGGATAGGAAGTGGAAATTAATTCTGGGCCAATTTGTATTTGGACTGGATATTCAGCCACTTTAAAAGTGCAGCCAAATACAATGCAGAAGGGCAGTCTTTGACCCAACGAAAATACAGCCATTCGTCCATCCACACCTACGTACGGCTGAAGTTAGATAGGCCCCTCCAGTCTCACCAATGTTCTAATTAAAAAAAAATATGCAGGGCCTAAGTTCAATTTTGATTTGTAGAATTTTAGGCCAAAAGGAACTAGATCATATGGTGTAACCTGTAAGTCACAGGCTGTTAAATTTTACTCAGTTGCCCTGGTGAGCTCAATAATTTTTATTTGACTAAAGTGCAGTTTGTGTTTTGGCTTCCAGTAACGCAAGCAATCTTTGAATGATGAAGAAAACTATCATTTTTTTTGTGTGACTGAATGCATATGTTGGTACCTATGTGTTCTGTTTTAGTATCTGAAAACTAGGTTTTAGCTTGGAGAACATAATCCTGCATGTGAATAAGCATAACCCGTCTCACAGCTGACTCACAACATGATCGATAACTCGCCATGAAGAAGAGTAGGGGAAAGATGAAGGGAGGGGATGCACACAAACACACACCAGTCCTGGTTCAGCTCTCTCTCATGTACACACAATCCTTTCAAGGTTTTCATTAAAAAAAAAAATAAAAACCCTACGTCTTGTTATTAATCCACTAATTTGCACAAATACCTCAGATATGTAATGTTTTCCAAACCACAGTTTAAAGGCTCACATAGTTAACACAGCAATATAAATCACTGCTACTCTAGTTGGAAAAAAACAAGTTGTGGCTAGTGTTAAAATGACATTCAAAACCAACAGACTGAAAGAGCGCAACAGTCATGCACATTGTACAGGTCGATTTGAATGTTTTTGTTACACGTCAATTAGTAGATTAACTAAAAATAAATTATAACTGCTGATTCAAAAGCACAACCAACATCTCTTTGGCAAACCAATTGACTGCTTTTAAAAAAAGGTTAAAAAATAAAGACTCTGCTTTTAACTGAAGTGAGATGTCTTATGGTTTATACCTAATACCCTAAATCTTTTCAGAAATCCAGGTATAATTTGCTGTTATACTGATACCTCACCTAGGTTTTAGTAAACATTACAAAGCATGCAGAACTTCCAGGCAGAGCCCTATGAATCAGTGCAGCTGAATAGCCACTGGAGAGCAGTCTTAAAGCTGCAGTTAAGCATACTGATCATAGTTTAGCTATACCCAACAAATCTTTAACTCATACTGTATTCCAACTGCTCGTATTTATGCATCTTCTGCTGGTCTGGCCAGCTATTGTCTTCTAGTTTCCTTCCTTAAGGCTTGAGCAGGCTAAAATAGTCTCCAGAACTTCTGGAGGAAATTTTTTAGAGCTCCATCCAGTAAAAGCTTGATACAAAGCCATTTAGCTTAATCAAAGTCTTTCCATTGACTGAAGTAGTTTGCTTCCAACCTCATGGTTCAAAGACACTGTTTGAATGACTACAATGAAGTTTTTGCTGGTGAAATTTTGTGCCTGTATTATTTATTCCTTTTTATTCAGCGTGCCAAGCAGTGTTTTGGTTACTGTAATTTTTGTTGATTATTTCTCTGCTGAAGTTGAGAGACGGTCTGCTTCAAAGCTCCATGAGAGCTAAGAATGCATCAAATACGGACCACTGTGTTTGCTGCACCAGGTCTGATGCAGAGTCCAGAGCTGCAATCCTTTCTTAAGCCTGGACAGGTGCCACAACCTGCAGCAAGCCTGATGATGCCAGTTGTGTTGGAGACCGAGGCACCTAGAGAATGAATCTAAAGGACGATACCACCCTTCCTCTCTCATTGTGAAAAAGGCAATACAGATAACCTGGCTATTTGAAGTCTTTGTTTTCCTGGGTGAAGTTTACACCTGCCAGAAATTTGCCAGAAGAAAAATTTGGTTAAAAAGTGAGTGCAAAATCCTGCTTGGAAAAAAGCAAACTCCCAAAATATCTACACATCACTTTTTGTAGAGATCCTGTCCTATGCACCGTATGTTTCTGGCCATCCCATCCTACTTAGTGGGAAACTTCATTGGATGTCAGGATCAGGCCCTTGCTTGAAGAATAATGCAGGCTAACAGTAGAAATCCAACAGCTTAGAAATACAATAACAATTTGGTTAAAGTTCCAGGAGTCTCCTATGGGCTTTGTCAGACCTCTGTGGTTTCTGTTTAAAATTACTGCAGATTTTTTCCAGTGAAGCATAGCAGCTCAATACGCTAGCCCCGCGTGCAGAGTGGGAGGTTTCTCACATTTCCACCTTGCAGTCAAAAAGTTTTCTGGCAGCAAGAAGTGCTAATTTAACAAATTTCTTTCCAGTGCCTTTTTGCCAGCAGGCAACCAGAAACATCCCCAGGTATTCAAAGCAGAGGTGATGTTGGGAATGGAAAAAGGCAAACTTTATCCCACGTAGCTTGAGGCCACTCCGGAAACTTTGTCCTGGGAGCCCCTGTTGGACTCTGCACAAAGCCAGTACATAGCCTGATACAGGTATGCATTTAAATGAGTGTCCACTTAGTTGCCACCATGGAGAAAAACACATATGTACCATTTTGGGTGAGACTCCTGCATGTGTGATGCAGAAAACTCGCTTTGGTTAATTCATTTTCTCCTGCATGTCTGTTTCCTTTTTGTTCTTTATATTCTGTCCCTTGGTCCTTGTTCTCCCAATGGCCAAAAAAGTGCTCATCCCAGAGTGGTGAGAGGAACTTTCTGTGAGTCTGATGAAATATCTTTCCCTGATTGACTCAGTGCATTTAATATCCTAATTTGAAAGGCAGGGCATAATTGCAAAAGCATACCCTTCTACCCAAGCCATATGGATTTTCATACAAACTGATCACTGTTGTTTGCTTGCCCAGAAGAGACAGCTCTTCAGAGACATCCTTGAAGGAAAGGAAAACAGGGTGGGCTATGAGCAGGATGGGATTCAAACAGATTAACCAGCAGAATTAAGCAGATTCTTCTGCTAACCATCTGGCGCAGCCACCCCAGTGGACGAGTTGATCCAGAAAGCAGAGACACTACCTCATAGTCTACAACCCATGAGTCAGTGAAAGCATTTGACAAAGATGATCGAGTAATTCTAGTCTCCAAAATTGTCAGACTTGCTGGTAGGGTCAATGGTGTGACAGGCTTAGCTGATGCTGTCACTTCCTCATGCACATGGGCCAATTGTGTCACCAAGGCTATGGTCAAACACTTCAGCATGATGGCTCTAGTGTTGCCAAACACATCTTTCCTCACAGCTAACTTCAAAAAAATGTCGGTTTCAGTAATCATGTAGAGACTGTAAAACACAAATTAAAACACCAAACATTTTGGGCCAGATTCTCTGGTGGTCCATTGCTGATGGACAGCCTAATGTAGGCAATGGGCTGCAATGAAAGGTGGTACAATTTCAGTTATACTCACAGAGCTTATGGGTGTAGCATTGGAGAAAATGTGTCAGAAAGAGAGTTGTGGTTAGCAAATTTGGTCTCTGGAGCCTACAGATGCCAGAAAAGAGAGTATCAGAAATATCACTCCTGATCTGCCCTTTAAAACAAGACACGCACAACCTCATTTCTTATGACAATAGCCTTGAGATTATAAACTAGCTAAAACCAGTCACTGAGGTTGGAAATATGTATTTGGGGCTTTTTTCCTAAGTCTGTGGCTTATCAGTGGCCTTTCTTATCTAGGCACATGGCCGTCCTTTAAAATGCAATATGGGCCTGTCATTCTGGGGAAGTTCTCAGGAGTTCGCTCTTTTGGTCCTGTGGCAAAGGAGTAGCAGATGCTTTTATTTGAGTTGTAAAGACCCCACACTGCCCTCCACAGGGGTTTGGCCAGCTTGGATTTGGTGCCATTGCAGAACCTTGGATCACTGCTGTGGAAAGAAATGGGTGAGTAAAAGCTGGGAGAAGCAGGGGCCTGGTCCTCTTTGCTTAGAAACTCTGTTTGAGCCAAGGCACCTTTGGTTCTTCCCTGAGCAACACTGCAGATGTGCTTGTGCCTGGCCACGTGTCTTATTGACACTGGCTCTGACTGTAAACCTGACATCCTGGCTTGATCTCAGTTCTGTCATCCCACTACAGACTTGTCTGGTGATCTGGACTTGGCCAACCCTGGTTACTGTCACAGGACCTTCTCTGCTCTTCGTTTTCAGGTACCATGGTATTGCAAGCCTTGTCAGAGAGGCCACCGTCCTGCCAGCGTAGCTGTTACCCTCCACTTCCTGCCTCACCTTAGCTTCTTCCTGAAACTGAGGTTGGCGCAAGTGTTTGTCCAGCTGTCAAAATTATTGCTGAAAAAACAATGAAGTCTCAGGTGATACGGAAGTGGTAAAAAGGGTGACGCAAGAACAATCTATGGGACTCAGCCCCCTATTCTCTGATTGCAGCTCTGCTACCTACGCTAATCCCTTTTCCCCCAAATAAAAGGATTACTCTAGGAGCAGAATAAACCTCCGGCTGCAGTAGGATTATCTAGTGCTGTTTATGAGAGTTTGCTTGGCACTTAAAATGTTGTGGGAAGTCAATGGTACTCTTTGCTATTGTCTCTGGGGAGGTCAAGATCCTACTCCTTTCAAAACACTGTAGGTCTGGAGGCAATCCTGGGGCATGCCACTTGTCCAAGGCAGGCTCAGCTGCAGCAGGTCATTCCTGATGGATACTCATCTGGTCAATAAATCAGAGATAAGTTATGGAGCTGTCATAACCTGCCTATGCAAATGCTGTGCTGTTGATTCCGATCATTAAAATTATTTTGCCTGTGTTTAAATCTATGATATCGTGTCCTGTCCATAAGGAACACGGAGAATAGATCACTCCCTAGTTCTTTGTAGCAGCCTTTTATGTATTTAAAGACTGTCCTGATTCTTCCTTCCTGAGTAATATCATCATTTCTTATGTTAAAAGATCTCACTTCTTTCCTACTTTTCCTTCCATGTCATGTTTTGTAGGTTTCTGACGATTTTCATGGCTCTCCTCCGGTCTCTCAATATCCAGCACCAATCACAAGGTCCCTGTTGAGACTGTAACACGAAGAAAGAATCAGGAATACCTAATGATGTGTTCACAGATCGTGTACATATGTCAAAATCGTGCTCACTCATTTCAACAACAGTATGCTGTTGATGACTCCATTACAAGCTTTAAATTCCTTTCTATAGCGATGATCTCTGTCCTCTGTTTTCAAAATTGGTAAGCCCCCCCCCAGTGCAATATTTTGCATTTGTCCCTGTTGATTTCATCTTATTCCCCTCCACAGATCAGATTTATTGAGATAATCTCTGGCAATCATTTTGATTTCTAACCTAACTTATTTGCATTCCCCTTCAGCTTCATGGAGATCTCTCTATTCCATCTTATAAATTGTTAAGGAAGTACTACCTGGTATAGATCATACATACTATGGACTCTGGACACTTGACAATATTTGTCTTTCCATTTTGATAGTGAATTAATGCTATCTATCTGCTGTCTCATTATGATTTTACAGTCCATTTTGCACACAGTTGATATGAGATTCATTCAGACCTGGTTTCCTTGGTTTGATTATTTCAAATACTCAGTGTCAACAGCCTAGAGAACATATGGCTTATAGGTGTGGTACTCAAAAGCAAATAAGAGTTTATACCTAGTATGAGAACAGAACATACAAAAATTACTGGTTTTCCTTCAATCCACAGGTCCATTCAATAGCCAAATCAATAGCCAAAATAGATCTTGACAAAGGCATAGATTTATTTATAAATCCATGTGTTCTCTTTTTCTTCCCTCGTGATCCTTACAAGTTGTCACAAAAAGTCACTTTTGACTATTTTCTCCTAAACTCCCAATAACTGAGTTAAACTGGCTTGTCAAGAATTATTTTGCCTCCTTTTCAGGGTATGTCACATTTGCTTTTATCTGCTTCTGAGTACCTCACTCATAAATCATGTGTTCCCTAAGACCACCATCAAAGTAGATCACACACTTCCTGAAGTATTCTAGAGTGAAACTTAATTCTTTGGACTCAACAAATTTGAAAATACAAAGCCAATCAAAGTACTCTCTAACCTACTCCTTCTCTGTCCGAGAAACAGATTATTTCCTTTGCCATGGATCTTAAATGTGGAAGATGCTTTTTAGGGAATACTGATTAAAAAAAGGCATTTCATATGCTGTCTTTCAATGTCATCTGCTAGTAGGCTTCCCCTTCTGTGTACAAGTTCACTAACCCTGTTTTTCCTATTATTAATGCATTGTTAGAATTATTTCAGCACCCAAGGTTTCTAGGAATAACATCTCATTTTCTGCCTTGGCCTTTCTGATGCTGTATCCACATGCTGTTGAAAATCTGTCTTTAGCACTCCAATATACCTCCTACTTACTGTTCAATTTCCTTTAATATACAGGATCAAACTGACCTAATGAAACTGATCACTTACTTTACTTTCTGCCCATCTTCTGCAAACTGGAAAGTTCGCAGTTGCATCTTAAATACCGTTTCTTTAAAGTTATATGATTTATTTTATTTTCCCCTTTTACCTTGGATCAGCCTTCCAGGAAATCTTACCTAACGACCCTCTGGATAACTCAGATCTGTCCTTCTGAAATCTCATTGCTTTTACTGCAGCATTGCCTCTTTCCATCTGAAGGAAATGTGAATTCTGTCATTTCCCCATCACTGACACCCAACTTACTCTTTGACCAGCTCCACTATGTGCCTCTGTTTGTGGGTTTGAATCCAGCACTCCTCTGTGGCAAACCAGAAGAAAGGCTGCAGGGGTCTGACTCTGTCAGCACCTAGCAAACAGTTAATGCATTGTAATAGGGGTAATAAAGAAGCAATTTTATGTATCGTTCTTCTGGTTTTGGTCACAACTAATCACAGAATGCTTTATCCCAGGCACACAAGCCTGTGAGAGCGCTTTTACCCACTTGAAATATGCATGTTAAAAATAACAGCATTAATTCTTACCTTACCACTTCGCCACAAATAAATGTAAAGGAAAATATAAAGAGTGTGAATACCACATATCTAGCCAAATGCATGTGCTGCTACAAAAAACTTAGTTTCAGCAATGTTAAGAGTCCCCTCTGGTCCATTTCTTGGGTTTCTCTTATGTTCTGCTACTGATTTGTTCTGTGACTGCAGAGACAACTTGTAAAAGCAACCACTGACATTTTGACCCACCTTCTAAAAGAATAATCCAGACTAGGGGACAGTGAAGTGATTTTTTAATTTCCCTGCTAGAATTTTTTACAACTTACTTCTTACTCTGCTCTCTGTTGTGGAACTGAATTTGGTGACAAGGCACAGACACTCACTTACTGCCTTGTTTCACTTAATTCTTTGAATAGCTAACATTTGCTTAATGTGAATTTTCTTAACAGACATCACACCACTCTATGGCTGCATTGTTCTTTTCCCAATATGTTCTTTTTACTAGTGTGAGAAGTACAACATTGTTTCTTTCCTGATTAGAAGTCTTTTGGACAAGATTTGTGCAAGGATTTGTGTGTATATTGGACTATATTTGTGTAAGGCCAGAAAAAAAAACAAGAATCCCTGTAACTATGTTTTGATGGCTTTCCAGAGAAACAGTCTATGATGTCCTCATTCTTGTTACTGAGTTGAATTAGTAATTTTTTGAAATAGCCTTAACTGGGACCGACAGCGTGTGTAAACCCTGCTTTGTTCTAACCTACTCCCCATAAGCTATCTCCAGGCCTTGGCTCCACAGCTCACAGCCCTGGAAGATCTCCCAGGTCCTCATGTTCTTGCTCCACCTGCCATCACCATGTCAGAGCACTCAGAATGTGGTTCACCCTATGGGCCCTCAAATATTAAAGCCAACAGTTCAAAAAATAAATATGGAAACAGACTTCCCTTCCTACTCTTCACTTCTTTTTACTTCCCATGAGATATGGCCTTCTTTCCCCTCTGACTGGTACCCTAACATCTGCATCTTCTTTCCCATCAGGCTGCATCTCTCCCGCACTCTCAACTCTCTCCTCTTTCACACTCCTTTCCAGACCTCCCCAGCTCAGTGAAGTCAGCGTACACTATTGTTTTCCACTATTAATTTAAAATAGCAAAGTAGAAAAAGACAAATAAACCTTTTGTGTATTACTTTCTTCCAGGCTTACTACAGCTCCCTCAGTTGCCTGCCTGTATGAACACAAAGCTCCTCAAGAACTACAAGCTCTTCAAGAAGAAAAGAGTTCTCACTTGCATGGCCTGTCCACAGCTGGATCCCTTTCTGCAGGCTCTGAACCAGCCACACTGGGATATGAACAGCATCCAGGTGTCACTGTGGACTTCACAGCCAGGGACAGGATCCAAAGTATTTGGTAGCTGAAGGCAAGCAACCAAAGTTGAAGGTAAGCAAAGAGCACCATATTCTAGCCAAAGCTCTTACCTGAGTGCAGCTTTGACAGAGTTCACAGTGGCACAATGTAGAAGTTGCTTAAGCTGCCTGAAGTAGGTGATTCAGAAGAGCCTCAGAGACAAGTCGCCAGTTTATCCCTCTGTTACTCCGAGTGATGCAGAGGAAGAGAACTACACTCGGTCCACTGGCAACTTCTAACTCTGCACGGAACAGGATATACTGCTAACACATCAAATTTCACCACAGCAAAATACACCTAAGTAATGTAGAAAAAGTATTTCTAGTATGAATGAAGCTATTAATGAAATAGTACTAGGGATACTGTTGTTTCACAGTGAACAAAAATGTTTTAAATCAGTAATCTCTACTTCCAGAGGTAAAGCAAGGTTACTTATCTCTATAAGTACTAACAATGGATTCATATGAGATTCTCAAACCTCAGATAACCACCTTTTCAAATGCCAACCAGTAATGTGGCCAAATCCTCATACAAATGCTGAGATCCTCAGGATTGCAATGTATATGGTATTCAAGCATAACAAAATTTCAGTCTGTGTATGCTCTCCTTCCTTTTCCCTTTCCCTTAACACTTAATATGGTAGTTTTATTGCAATCTAATATACTTCAGCCTTTTCCTCCTATTATTCCTTTCTTCCTTACTCTCAGCAACGTTTATTTTCTCTTTAAATTTCCCTCCCTGTTTCCTTTTTGCTCATTTTCCATTATTTCATCGTTTGGCCTATTTGGCATCAATCAAGTAGTGCTCTCCATCCTTCTTTCCCAATGACATACTTTTTATCTGCCACCAACAAGCAAATTTCTCTACATCTGTTCTATCTCTTTCTCCCCAGTTCCTGGTGTGGCAACTTTCACATCATTAACACCATACAGGCTGTGGCACATGCTATTCATTTTTTGTTTCTTCAAGTCTTGTCAGTTTATTCATTGGGCTTAAAGCTTTCTCTGGACACAAGCTTCTCCTCTTACAGGGATTCAAGGGGGCTGAGGGTGCATGCGTACATCTATCTGCTGTCTCCTCTCCAGTGAGGGCCTTGCCAATTTTAGCAGCCAGAGTCAGGTCTACCCAGACGCATGAAAAAGCGATTATGGTGTGCGCAGACATAGCTTTAAGTTAGGTAGCACACGTAATGGCACAGGTGCTGGAGGCAGCAAGAAAGACATCAGTGCAGGCGAGTGCCCAGAGTACATATTAACCCCCAGATCCCTGCGGGAGTCCAGTTTTCAGCCTATCTTGAAAAATGTTGCAGTCTGTCATAAACTGCTGTCAACACCAGAGCAACTTAGGTAAAAGCTAGTACCTGTGCCACAATTGAGCCTTCAGTCTCCTCTGTAAATGTACCTTGGAAGACTTTGGTGACAGAACAGTCTTTGTGCATTTAACCTGGAATGTGCTCCAGTGCATGCCAGGGGCAGATTTAGCAGGATTATGGTAGCTGGCTAACAGTATCTGTAACTACCAGTGCCAGACTTATAAATGGAACAGAAATTTAAACAGGTTCAAGACATTTTTTTGCTTCAGTCAGCTGGAACCTGAACTGGGCTACATCCTGTCTGGCTTCGTCGGCCTGTTTCTAGTATTGACTAAAAATACCAGCATAAACCCAGCAAAAGTGATCTTGGCACACTCCGACTGAGATGCTCTCCTTGCAAAAGTGACACAGATTCCAGTCTTTTGTTCTGAATCTCCCCTCTTTGTGGGGAGTGCAGTTGCTGGGTAGAAAGGAAGGCAATTGCTCTGAACAGAGGAGGAGCCCAAGATGCTTGTCACTTGCAAGTGCGGTCGTGGGACAGTCTTTCAGCTGATGTAACTAATCATCTGAGTTGTGAAAGGTGAGAGACAGCTTCCTCCTTCAGTGGAGTGCTTTGGAGAGTAAGTCAAGAAAAATGCTACATTTGAAAAACAGATCTTGTGGATTTTTGGATAAACAAGTATAGACAAAACTCTGTTTGGAGGGTGCCCAAAAAAAGCCTCTTAATTGCACATGAGAGCTCAGCAATGGGGGCTCTTGATCTAGCCCAGCTTCAGGCCTGGCACTGTCAGCACCTCTCATTGGTTTCTTGAGCAGAACATGGAAAGGCCAGCTTTGCTTTGGAGTACATTTAACAGACTGCCAGCAAAAGCTAAACATGATGAGCTTTTCATGCCATGAAAAGGACATTTTTTAAAGTAGCTCATGCAGTGCTTTATGCAGCTCTGATCTAGAAGGAGAGAGAATAATCTATTTTAAAAAGTAAATACAGAAAAATTGCTCCTAATTTTCCCCAATGCCAATTCCTAAGTTGTTAAATAAAAACAAGTTTTGTCACTTACTCCTAGCACAAGGATTCCTGTAGCTCTCAGAATTCTGTGTCTTTTTATGTATCCAGTGTAATTTTAAAGCTGAGAGGGCAGATTTTGTACTGCTTGTGGTGTTCCTCACCTTTTAAATCTGAAGTTGCACACCAGCAATCATTAGTGGAATGAAATAAGTTTGCAGAAGCAGAAGGCATTTTTGCCAACTTCATCAAACTGCCTGTGCCTGGAAAAACTCTTGTCCTGAAATGAGATTATGACCATATGACCTCTGAGGACAGCTAGCATAGTGAGTGTAAGAGAAAACAGCCTGATTTTCAGTGCGTTGCAGAATTTTCTCGATAACCTTTTTAATATTCTCCTTTAGCCTTTCTTCTTTCTTATCACAAGTAAGATCAGTGATATTCTATTACACATGAAGTATGACAAAGACTTGCTCTGGCATGTGAATACTATGTTTCAGTGACAAGAGTCCTATCTATTCTCACTTTATTTGAGTGAACGTTCCAGGGAAATCTTGAAAGTTATCCAGGCAGAGGTGTGCTACAAGAAGTTGGTTTTCATGTCTGCCACTGGGATTCTATCATCTGTGCTGGTAGACAAGAGATGAAAAAGACATTTAGCATGAAAGTGCATGCTTAAGTCTGATCTCAGTAGAATCTGCACCACAAAACCCTGTCGGAACACCACTCAAGGAAGCAAGCCTCAACTGCACTTTCTGCTCTTACACTGAGATGATGGCAGCCAATTCTCCTCCTTGCCAGACATGTGCAGATAAGGATAGCAGGTAATGGATAAAGCGTGTTACATCATCTGAGCCAGCCAATCCTTTTAAAACAAAGGGTTTCTAATGAAAATTCCTGGTGCTACAGAAATGCTGTTACTGTTGAGTTACTCAAAACTTCATTCTCAATTCAAGGAATGACAAAGATGCAATAAACACAGTACGTGTTGTCAAGCTAAAGACCTACTGGGATGTCAATCCTGAAGAATAATTCTGAACAGCTAGCTCTTGCTTCTCTCCAGCCGGCTTTGGGAACAAGATTCTGAAAGGATACAGTGGGATGAAATCTTGCAACTGAGTAACCACAGAGGGCAACAGGACACTGTGCAGTGACTGTGTTACTCCTTCCTCCAGACTGTAACAACAAGGCTAAAGCAGGGAGGGCGTGACATTGGGCAGTTCCAGGGGTAGGAAAGCTTAGGGGAGCTAGTTTTGCATAGTATTGTTTCCCTGGTGCCTGGCTGCTGCTGTGCCTGACCTGGGATGACTTCTGGCTCCCTCACCTTCAGCACATCCACGCTTTGTTTTAAGAAGCCCTCCACCACCCACCAGGCCAGAGCTCTATAGCAGGGCACTTCCAGCTGAGCTGGCCGGCTTCAGAAGGCGAAATGAAGCGAGCCAGCACACCGCTGGCCGGGAGGGGTCCGGGGACCTGCAGGCCGGGCTCCCTAAAAGGGAGGCGGATGGGAAAAGCAGGAAAACGTTTAAATTCGGTGGTGTCACCGCCCGCTCCTCCACGCCGCCGGGGTCGCTGTTGCGCGGGCGCTGGGGGGCGGGGCGACGGCCCGCTCGGCGCTTCACACGTGGCACCGCCCCCTCGCGACACGCGGTCAGGAAGTCGGAGGCTCCGCTTCTCCGCGGCGGCAGCGGTACAAGCCACGCCCCCTCCGCCCGCTCCCAACCAATCGCCGNCCCGGAGCTCTGGCCCTGCCCCCGGGCGGTGGCGGCCGCGCCTCCGCCCCGAGCTACCTCCGTACCTGGGCCCCCGCCTCCCTTCCCTGCCGGCAAGTCGGCGCGGCCAGCGGCGGGGGGATGGACGACAAGAAGGTGGCTCTCATCACCGGCATCACCGGGCAGGTGAGGNCGGTGGTGTCACCGCCCGCTCCTCCACGCCGCCGGGGTCGCTGTTGCGCGGGCGCTGGGGGGCGGGGCGACGGCCCGCTCGGCGCTTCACACGTGGCACCGCCCCCTCGCGACACGCGGTCAGGAAGTCGGAGGCTCCGCTTCTCCGCGGCGGCAGCGGTACAAGCCACGCCCCCTCCGCCCGCTCCCAACCAATCGCCGCGCCCGTTTTCGGCCCCGTCTCTTGTCCCTTTAAGGAAGCGCCGGAGTTCCTGATTGGCTGTGAGGAGGAGAGGCGAGGGGTGGGAAAAAGCGGGGCGCGCGCCCGCGCTCCCCCTCTGTTGGCGCGCGCCCGGGCGGGGGCCGGGCCGGGAGCGGCGGCAGCGGCGGAGCTGCNGGCTCCCGGCGGAGGTCGCCCCCCTGAGACTCCGCGGCCGCGGGAGTGCCCCGAGCGCGGCAGCCCCACTTCCTGGTGCTGCCGGGTGCTGTCAGGGCGCTGCTGGAGGGCCCCCTTCCCCGGAGCCCCCGCCGGGCTGGGCAGAGCGGGCTGCCTGCAGGTGAGGGGTGTGCAGGGCTCCCTTCGCTGCGGCTGTGTGTGCGTGTGCTTCCTGGGCTTTAGGGATGCTCCCCGCAGGCATCTCGCAGAGGGGTGCGTCACTCCTGTCTTGACTTCCAGCTGTCTTCATGGTAACCTCTGCTTGGGCTCCTTAAGCAGCGAGCTTGCCCTGTGGGAAGGGACTTTCTGCAAACAGGAGCTGCACCTGTAAAAGGTAACATGCAGGGCGTTGGAGCTCTTCCTCCTGATGGTCTGAAGGCGCAGAGCAGCAAGGCAGCAGTGCTCGGGTTCCCCCTCAGCAGGCTTGTGGCTCAGCAGTGTGGTGTCCCTGTCTCTGGCACGCCAGGCAGTCCTGCAGCCAGCACCTGCTGCCAGCCCACAGCTGGATGGGTGACACAGACATCTCCTGAGGCCACGTGTTTGGTGTCTGTGTGGGTTCATTGCAGTCTTCTTTATTGTTGTTGTGTTAGTAATAGGGATAATGAAGAGGATGCTCAGGGGAGACCTCATCACTCTCTACCACTACCTGAAAGGAGATTGTGGTGAGATGGGGATCAGCCTCTTTTCCCAGGTAACAGCAATGGGATGAGAGGGAATGGCCTCAAGTTGCGCCAGGCTGGATATTAGGAAAAATCTCTTCTCTGAAAGAGTGATAATGCACTGGAATGGGCTGCCCAGAGAGGTGGTGGAGTCACCATTCCTGGAGGTGTTCAAGAAATGCCTCGACATGGCACTGAGGGACATGGTTTAGTGAGCACGGTGTTGATGGGTTGACAATTGGACTAGATGATTTTAGAGGTCTTTTTCAACTGTAATGATTCTATGGTTCTCTCAGAGTCCTGGTGCTTTCAGCAGAAGGTGCAGGAGAAAGGTGACATGAGAAGCGCAATGTTTCCCTTGCAGCAACCTCTCCCCTGAGAAAAAGGACGTGCCAGCGGTGAGTTTTAACCTAGGGAGACCTGTGGGAGTGTCGATGGACACAGTTTGTAGCTTTCGCTGCTACGCTACCAATAAGCAGCTTGGATGCTTGTTGGTTTGTTCCTCTACTCAGAGGTCTACACAATTGTCTTTGCTGGCAGGTGGTGCTGAGTTAAATTGTGCACTTAATGGTATTTGAGGAACACCTTACTTTGCAATGTAGGTGTTACCTGGAAAAACTGCTCTGCTTGCACACTGGTTATTTCCTAGAATGTGCTGAGTGACTTCTGCTCATAGGGTGCATCTTTTGTGATGGGTAAAACCTGTTAAGTAGGTAACACTGGATGGTAAGCATTAGTATTTGTCTTTAGAATCAGTGAAACTATTCTTGTTTTTTATTTCTTTATGGCTGGTACTTAATGACAGCTTCATGCATGGAAGAACTTCTTCCTCTTCGACTGTGGCTTCCTGGAATGCTTGCCAATCTGTCTGTGAGGCATCAGTGTGGATTGTTTAGAAGGCCATGAGCACTGCAGAAAAGTACATCTGAAAACAAGCACGGAACTCCTTAACTCTGTGATGAAGAACCGCCTGACCTTTGAGAGGGAAATAAATCATGGCAATACAGTGTTATGGCAGTTTTCATCTGTTATCAGACAGAACTTGGACTATGCATTGAATGTTCATCTGCTGACCTGGTTTTAGCTCATTGTCTTTTCTAAGGTGGTATTAAAACACTTTTCAGTGTCATCTCTTCTGATGAGTTAGTGACTGTATGCCAGGAGAGGTTAAGAAACCCTTCAAAGTGACTCTCTGACAAGGAGATATAACTGTGTCTGAGCAGAGGAAGAAATGATAATCTATATGTACTAACATTTTTGCATTGTGTTCATTTTTAGTAAGAGTACAGCCAGAGCTTTTTGAAGGACTACTTTGGTGCTGTGTGAGCAGTCTTCCAGTTTGTTGGCAGAAGTACACTTCTTTTCTTTAAAGACAGTAAGTTAGAGGCCTCCTAGCTATAATGCTCTGATTTGAACAGTGCACTGTTTTGTGTGGTACCTTTCCCTGTTTTTATCGCAGCTCTTCCATCTTAATTTAACCACTGTCAGGCATATTTTTTTACTGTTCAAAATGCAGAGAATCAGAGCTAGCAAAGGCTTAGGATCCCTAAAAGTTAGCTAGTGACGGTGCGTGCCTTAGGGATGAAACAGTACCAACTCTTGACATAAGATGAAAATTTTTTGTTGAGAGTAGCTTCTGAACCCTACAGTTTTCCATCATTGAGATCTACTATTAGGAATCCTGGTTTGTCTGTCTTTTCTTAGATAAAATTTAAAAGAAAGTTGACATAGTGTTTGATCCTTGCCCTCTCCTCTTATTTCCTTTCTTTATTTTTTATGTAATGACTTTTGTTTTATTTGCAGAGGCCTCACCCAGAAATAGGACACCTGGATTCTGTTTCTTCCTTATACAAGAATAGGCAAACTTGCACGTCCCGCCTCCTGTGAGAATCTTTTAATGCTGTCTGTTTTTTAGCATAATTATAATGCATAAAATGTACAAATACATTTGCACGTTCCACAAAGTGGAAACGAGAGCTCAGGCTCTGTCTTTTCCAGATTGTGACTTTAATCACTGGCCAAATAGAGTTGGTCTGTTTTGCATTCTTGCTTGGAAGTGGTACTCTTGCAAGGTGGGAAATAAAGACTTGGATCCCTTCAGGTGAGGAAAGCATAGAACAGCACTTGATGGTAAACTAACCTTATTCAAACTGTGGTCTTTCTGCTGCAGCAACTTTTTAAAGTGAATTGGTACAGTTGAGTTGTGTAAGGAACCCACTTTTCATTGCATATGGCTGGTGTACTCCGGAAAATATTTGCTGAACTAAGGCTCCATAAAGCCTGATTCCTGGAAGAAGGGTGGGTTTGAGATAAAACTGTCACAGCCCAGTTAGCTTAATTTTTAGGCAAATGTTGTAGAGTTGTGCTTTTCTGTTGAGAGTACTCTGAGGCTGAACAAGATGCTGCTTGAACTGTAGTGGCACCTCCTGAGTTGAGATGATGCCACGTTGGGTGTACTTGATCATAACATTGGAATCATACACTTCATGTTTTACAGAAATTCTGTGTAGGCGTGAACATCTCATCATCTTTCCTACTGACAAAAGGTGGGATTTTTATTCTGTTTCAGTGGAGAAAAAGTTGAGCTCAGGTAGGACTGACAATTCCAGCAATACTGGAGTTGTACAATGGTGCAGTTCTTAACTGAAGTATACTGTGGAAATACGGCAAGCTGTGTCTTCTGATTTATAAACGTCTAATAAGACTGCAGGATGCCAGAAGAGGATGGGCTATTTGTACATGTTCTTCTGTATAGTGAGTGGAGACTCATATCGTGTGCCTGCTTAACTGCACCATTTAGCAAAGCCACTGCATGTGGCTTGCTTCTCTTCTAGATGCAAGATGTTAGAAATACAGGTCCCTGTGAGGGTGAAGGTGTTAACTGATAAGGTAATTGTGACCTTTGGCCAGATAGCATAAGGAGGTGAAGCCATAAATATAAATGAATTCACGGATTCCCTATGGTCAGAGCACAAATGAAATTCTGTTGGCAAGGGCTAAACTAAGCATGTCCAGTCTGTGGGCTGCAGCCCAGTGCAGCTCATATTGTGGCCCACCTCCTGCTGGCATGCCATCGTGGCAGCAGTTCTTCCCCGCTGGGTGGCCTCACCCTGGGTGCACACCCGTTAATCAGCAACAACCAAATATCAGCGTGTAATGGGTGCTATCTGAGCTGGAACCAGGACATGAGGAGAGTGCAGTGCTAACTCAAGCTATGGAAAATAATTTTATGCATTTTGATACATTGGCTAAACACAGTCCTGTGAACCGCAAAAAATATGCAGCCCTGCTTTCCAATTTGATAAAGGAATTTGAGAAGAGACTTCAGGATTGCTGAAAAAATCATTGGTTATATAGTATATTTGCAACTCCATTTTTAGTCAACATAAATGCATTATCTGCAGATTTTCAAAAGAAACTTGTAGAGCTGCAATCAGATATTCAACTCAAAGAAAAAATTGGTCATGCCTCTCTACTGGACATTCGTGAGACCTCTTTTACCAGAAAAACATACCCCCTGTGTAACAATCACACCTTATTCACGTCATCGCTTTTTGGCAGTACGTACATGTGAGCAACTATTCTCAAGGATGAAGCACAGGATGAGTAACATTTCATCAAAAATCTCTGATAAATGCCTTGAGAACTTGCTATAAATTGCAACTACTTCCATCAAACCAGTCTGATGCATTAGTTTCACAAAAACATGGTCAAATATCCCACTAGCTTTGTTTTTGTTGTTCTTTTTATGTTTTCATAAAAAATACTAAAAAGTAAGTTTTGTTAGTTATAAACATTAACTGTAATATGTATTTTATATGTGACCCAAGACAATTTCTCTTTATTAAATGTGGCCCAGGCAAGCCAAAAGGTTGGACAACCTCGGGCTAAACTTTAGTCACTGTGAAATCATAATATATAAATGAATTTCTACAAATTTGGCATTTGCCACTGGGATTGGGTGAAATCGGTGTCATTCTATCACTTGTATTACTGATAAGAGACCCTTGGCATGTAGCCAGTGGTGTTGCATACTCCTGTAGCAGCACTGAGATTTCCCTTATCTCCCTTCTCACACCACAGCAGTGGGGTAAACCACGCTTCACTAATTTGATAAAAAGGCTTCTAGATTGAGGCAACTGCTGTGTTTGGATGGATAAAACTCAAGAAGTGTCACATAGGTATTGGTCTACTGGTAAGTTACTTCTGAGTAATGCCTAGCACTTTTCTTCATTTAAGAAAAAAGTATTTTTGTTGAAACAGACGCCTGCTGCGTGTATTGAAATTTTCTTAACAAAACTAAAATGTGATTCTTAAATTTTTCCACAGTGCAAAGTAGATTTGCTGGACTTTTCAAACTTTGGTACTTTGAAGAATTACTGTATAAAAATGGGATTTTGTAATCATACCAATATAACTATCAACTTTGCTACTGAATATGCAGTTCTTTACCTCCTGTCTTCTCGTTTGGCAAAGCTACTAAAGCAGTGCTTTTTGACAGCTTTGTTTTCTAGTGAAAACACTGTGACTAAGTATCTTCTAGAGTTGCATATAAGTAACTCTGGAAAGTCTGATTGCACTGCAATTAGTCTGATTGTCTTTCTGTACACAGATGCCTCTAAGAATAGATATTTGATTTGTTGGAAAGGTATCAAGGCATAGTAGTTGGACTCAGCCAGGCTATGCTACACATTGATATTTCTTTTTCTCCACCTTCTGTCACTGGATTATGAGCTTTGAATAGTATCTGTCTTGTCTGGCACCATGCTGCTTCATTTGGAGGGATGGTGAGATGGTTTGGAGACAGGAAAATCATTCGACTTCTAAAGCTAAAAAGCTAAATTTTGAATGAAGCAATACATTAGAACTCACATAACAAAAGCCCCTGGCAGTGTATTGATAATTACAGACAATGAAATCAGTTGTTTCTATCTTCTAAATGAGAGCTCTTCTGTACAATTGCCTGTCAAAACTTGGGGTTGAGCCGAAACTTCTTGAGGCTGCTACCATAAGTGTAAATATAACTGAAAAGTGAGCATGCATGAGTGCAAGAATACTTTCTTTATTACTTGATGTGAAGTAGGCTTTGCCTCTGTCCTTGTAGTACCAAAAGTTTAATCAACATGCACACCAAATCCATATACATAAGTACTGCAGGCTCTACAGGTGTTAGACAGTTCATGATTTGTGAAATGTTTACTGTACTGAGAGGGAAAAGGATCACTGAGAAAGCAGGATTTACTGTTGTAAACTGAGGTAAGCTTTAAAATCTGACTAGTAAGAATGAAACTGAGCAAGACAGGCTCTGCTGGGCAAATTACCCTGGATACCAACATGACTCATTGTTTCATATATTTGTTACTTTTTAGACAATCTGTATCTAGTATGGAGAGTGACTGTAGATGTCTTCTATATGCTATGGGTCAAGCAACTTTGTTTCTTAGATGGTAGCCTTAAAGGAAAGAGTTAAACAGCTTCTTGAATTGTTTCATTTTTTTAAGTATTGTGATCAAGTAGCAAGGTGGGACTCTCTGTTGTTGGGAAGTGTGTCTGTATCTAGAGGGCAAATATACAGAGACATTGTAGCATGTTGTATGGGATAGATGATAGTCCAGTCAGGTGAAGGACAGAATCTGAAGGATTGCTTTTCTGTGTAGAAAGAGACTAGAAATTGCATAGGCTACAGGTAAGGCTACATGTAAGCAATGCTACCTTTTCATTAAAACAAAGATTGTCTTAGCTGAAACTGGGCGCTCTCTTTTAGTGGCTGTCTCAGAGTACCCAAATGTTATTGTGAGTGTGGATCTTAGATGTGCTGAACTTCGTTGTCTTAGTTTGAGGCTGTGGAGATGGAGGAACACCAACTTGGGCTCCAACTGAAATATAAGAAACATAATTTGAGCTTGAGAGAGAGGCCTGTGTGTGTACTTTTAAGTGATGAGGGAGGTCCAGCCTTGAAATAAATGACTGAGAAAGGTTTATGGCGATTGAAAAATGAACTGGAGTTGTCCCTGAACAACTTGCTGTAGTTCACTTTGGCTTGTGCATTGATCTTGGAAGATGTGATTGCAGAGGTCTGTCCTTTCTGACATCAACTTTTCTTGATTCTCTAAACCCGTTGTAGTATCAGAAGTTGAACAACTATAATCTGACAAGATGACATAAGCACCTTGTTAAAAGCTTTGCAGCAAATGAATAGTGGCTGTGGAGTGAAACTGAAGTTTACCTAAAATATGATTCCAGATCTTCCATTGTACTGAGTATAAAGAAACATTTCTACCAAGTTTCATCCAAAACTCTTTGAAAATACTAACACAGGAGACTAGAATGTTATATGAAAGCACAGGCCCTATTTTAGAAAAATGCCTGAATTTCTCTCTTCTCAGCCCTTCTTGGAAGGAAGGAGGTTTACCAGATGATCTAATTCACCTTAATGTATTGACTTGTTATCCAAAGCAATCTACAATTGAATGGTCTTCTGCTTTACCACCTTTAACTGTTAACAGCTGCTCTACCACTATATGCTAGCTGTCAGGGCTTTTGACTTCTCCAAGAGCTGGGAATCCAGAACATGCTGCTCTGTCTGCTCTGAGGAGTCCGGCTGTGTATACCACTACCTGCAGTGATGAATAGTGTGGTTGGTAGCGGCATTTGAGCACAGGTGAGCTAGAACACGTTCATGGCTGATACAGGATTAGCTTATGCTTGTCTTAGAATGTGTATTAACTTCCCTTTTTTCCTCCATTCTTGCACAGCTTTGCTCAGTGCTTATGGCTGCCAGTGAGGTTTGTTCTGAGGGTTGTTACTGGAGAGGGAAGTCCTGGTAAAACAGCACAGCTCACAGGTATTGACTCAAGGATCAGCACAGGCAATCTGATTCCTTATATTTGAACAGGATATGCACAGGATGTGGACTGAAGAACATTGTGAACAGCAAGTGAATTATATGATACTGTATACAGTGATGTGTACCTGATGTGAAAGTAAATAAAATACTGAATACGTTCCAGAAAATTTTAAATGGTAACATGCTAACAGTGTTAAGATATGGAAAAGATAGAGGCTTAGTACCCAATCTGTGTTTTGGAAGCTGACTTCTGCCAAGCAGTATTTCTCTTGAAAATTTCTGATGCTTTGGATAGCCATAGGGATTGCTGCCACTGCTGCCTCAACTGACAAGGGAGAGCAGAGTATCCCATTGCCAGGAGCATGCAGCTTTCTTAGTTTTGTTTTTATTTTTTAAATGAAGACTGGTGACCATCAGTGTAAACAGATCGCTTATTTCTGAATTTCCTAAGATTTTAGAGTTGAAGCATCCTTTTTTCTATGTAGCTACTGTCAGTCCAAACAGAAGAGAGAACTTTTCTACCTTCCTGTGATTTTATGCTCTTCCACTAAGCTTTGGTTTTGTTTCTTCTCTGGTTGCCTCTTTCACATCCTTTTGGCTGTTGAGTTCTCTGTGCAAGGGAGTTAATTTCTTAGAAAATAGATAGGTATGCAGGAGGACAAAAATGGGGTACTTAAGCCTGCTGTGATGATATGTGTGTAGGACACATCAACGGTTACCTTTCTGATTCCTGTAATTCAAAGAATCCACATAAGTTTTTCTTCAGTGCAGTTATGATACTGGTATTCATTCTAGTGTTACTTCCTGTTGCCCACATCTTATATTTCTGAGCAGTGCTGAGACTGAGTTTCTTTGCACATACCTATGCTTTTATTTATTCTCCAATATGGTATTACAGTGGTGAGGCAGGAAGTACTTTGTCTCTTGAAAATTTCTAACAGCTTTATCTGAGCTTCTTCAGGCTTTTGAGTCTGGACTTGAGTCCTGATTAAGTATCTGTTCTTACAAACTTGTCAGCTCTGCTTCACTTACTATAATGTTGCAGCACAACTCAGGCTTATTTTAGAAAGTATAGTTCCCTTGAACTGGGAGGTGAACAATGACATGAGAGCACGTCAACTTTATCGTAGGTGTCTAATTTCCTCTCTCAAGGATGCATACTCTCTTGCAGTAAATCTCTTCTTGCTACTTTGGTTGCTTTTCTGACAGATGAGCACAATAAAAGATTTTTCTTAATCTTTCTCACCTTCTTTCATGTGAATCCACTGATGGTTTTTTTCAGGACCTCAGTTAAGGAATTCCTACAAGTTCTATACCTATATAAGCCGGGGATGCAGTTCTGTCCAAAATATTTGAGTTAGCAAAACTATAGAAGGGTGAGGTGAAAGAGTAGAATTCTCTCCTGTTTGGTTTCTAACTGCTGTTAGAAAGTTCCTGCAGTTCTCTGTTTCTAAGGTGTGCACAGTCTTCACAATCTAAATAAATAATGAAGCTTTTAAAGCCTGACAAAACTTGATGTATGCTGTTTTCTCATCACCAATGTGTTTTACGTGTTGTTAAGCAATTAAACCTCATATGCAATGCAAATGTTGCAGCGATTTCTGTTTGTTCACAAATACACACTTAGTATACGTAAGACAGGTTTTCTTCAAGATTTTTTTGTCTTATTAAAGTCTTTTATAATGGGAAACATGGGTTTTGCTTTGCAACTCATATGTTGTATGACAGTAAATTGTCTAAGGATGTGCCCGTTGTCTTTATGATCTAGTTGGAGTAGGTTCCATTCCGTTGGATAATTGACACTTCACCAGCAGACAGCTTTATTGCATTGAATAAAGGTACAGCTTGCATGGTGCAGTCAAATCAGTCAGTTAAAAATTGATGATACCACAATACCTTTGTATTGATGCTTAGTAAAAGCTGACAGATATGTCAGCTACAAAAAAGGTACTTGCCTTGGATGTGGGATGCTGTTGATTTTTGGTTTTTGGAGAGAGTATTCTGGTAGATAAAACAGCTTGTAGTACATCTACTGTATTTGAACACATTTGAAATAATAGAAAGAAAATATACTTGCTCTGGAAAAAAAAAATCTATAAAGCGTAGCAAGATACAGTCACTTTCTGTGAAAGTATTCAGGTTTTAGCTGTCATCTGACCCATTTATTGCTGCTTGGAAATTTCTCTCAAAGGAGAATTCCTACAGCCTGTGGTGAAATCTGATACAGAATGGGGGAAAATTGCCATATTGAAAGTCTAGTCAAGTGCTTTTGCTGTAACGAGACAATATTGTATCTCTGCATATCTGACACCTGCATAGCTATTAAAGATGTGCCTCTTAGCTTTTTTCTTGTCCTTCAAGTTCCTGAGGAGGTGTTCTTCTTTAAATGATGTACATAACATGCTCAATCTGTAAAGTTCCACCTTCCAGGCTGGTGCAAAAGCGTCTGGCTAAGAGAGGCACTCGGGTCTACAGTGTCTTTCCTTATGTGTTCGTAAGTATTTTGATGGAGTATTTCATCATACTGTTGCAGAAGCCTTAAAACACAACAAAACCAAAAGAGCAAGAAAACACACAAAACTAAATAATTCTTTAAAAGTCAGCAGCTTGAAAATAGTAGAAATTTTTTATTCCAACTTAATAATGTATGAACCTGTACCTGAAGTAACTTGAACATGGCTATCGTTTCATGAGTGTAAATAAGCTTTTTCCAAGATGTATATAGAAAAATATCAGTCTAGAAGGACTGAAAACCTAAAATCAGGCAGGGAATATTTTACTGCTGCTGTATATATACCCTGTTTCTACTGTTACGCTTCTAGTGCAGTGCTTGATGCGCTGCAGTCCATTCCAGCTGTTACTGTAGTCCCTATCTGCATGCTTCTGTTGGTGCTGTTTTGGAACCTGGGATATATCTGTCTGTTTAGGCCACTACTTGTCAAGCTGCAGGCATGCTGTACTAGGTTGTGACCGTGTCTTTTGCTTTCTTTTCCTAAACATTTTGTGCATGTGGGATCTCTTTAGGTGCATTAGCAGTGTCTGACTTCATCAGTGATGCTGGTAGCGATCCAATCCTTTTGATTGCTACTTCGTTTTTAGAAAGATGAACAACAGCTTGTCTGTCTCTGATGTCCTTGCCTTCTTTATCATGGACATAGCTCTCTAAAAGCATGAACATTAATACGGAGAAGATTTGTTTTTCAAATGTTGAAATTTCTGGCAAAGCTTTTTGGATTCCATTCAGCTAAATAATTGTGGTTTTCGAGTAAGTGTAGTTTTTCCCATGATTATACAGTAGTAGTCTGTCAAAGTATTTGTGCCAAAATTTAGCGCATGTTTGTTTCTGAAATTAAAATGTCATTAAAATCCCGCAGTATGCACATTATAAAAAGGATGCAGAAGTCTTTGGACTCGAATATTCTTCCATCCTCTAGATCAGGCACGTCTGGCCCCCAGGCTGCATGTGGCCTGGCAGAACTCTCAGTGCAGCCCACCCCTGGCTGCTGCATTGTCATGGCAACGGCTCTGTCCCCACCGAGCGGCCCAGCCTGGGCCCTGGCCCGCACCCATTGCCCAGCTCATAGCACTGTCTGAGCTGAGTGTGGGACACAGGGAGGGTGCAGTGCAGTGCTAACTCAAGTCATGCAGATAATTTCATACATTTTGATACATTGGCTGAACAGTCCTGTGAACAGCAAAAAATATGCTGTCTTGCTTCCCATCTTGGTAAAGGAATTTGAGAATAGGTTTCTGGTTTGCCTAAAAAAAGAAAAAAAGCAATTTTTTGTTATATTTACACCTCCATTTTCAGTCAATATAAATATATTATCTGCAAATTTTCCAATGGAATGTGTAGAGCTCCAATCAGATATTCAGCTCAAAGAAAAATCTGATCATGTGTCTCTACTAGACTTTTAAGAGACCTCTCTTACCAGAGAGAAATACCCCTTGCTTCACAATCACGCCTGATTCACGTCATCGCTTTTTGGCAGTATGTTCATTGGTGAACAACTATTTTCAAGGATGAAACACAGAGTAAAATTTCATCAAAAATCTCTGATGAACACCTTGAGAACTCACTAAGAACTGCAACCATTTCCATTGACAGATGCATTAGTCACACAAAAACAAGGTCAAATAT
>WBMW01005431.1:603-17668 GCA_013396635.1 Penelope pileata
CATCTCTGTCCCTGCGTGCCCTGCGCCCCCACGACTCAGCCCGCTACTTCTGTGCTGTTCACACGGGAACAGGAAATCCCACTGAGCTCTATCAAAAATCCCTTCCTGGACACAGCCAGGGCTGCAGGAGCTGCAGAGCTGGCGAGAGCTGGAGCGGCTCTTGGCTGTTCCCAGGGAGTGAGGGGACAATTCCTGCACACCAGAGATGGCCCCATCCTTTCTGCAGGAGCACTTTTCTCTTCACCACTCTGCCAGCCCACCCATCTGCCCCATGCCCACCTCCTCTTCCATGGAAGTCTCTGCTGCCCTGTGGGTCTGGGCCTGGCCGGGCTGGGCACAGAGGTGGGCTCTCCTGCCTGGATGGCACCACTGTGGTAGGACGTGATGATGGCTGGGCTGGTGCTGTGAATGCTGGCTTTGGCCTTGGGGCCAACAGATGTGTTGGACAGGGATGGCCATTGATCTGTCTTCAACCGTGGGATGTTTGGTGTATGCTGGTACTGTCGGGCAGCTGATGGAATCTCCCAGTTGTCCTACATCAGTACAGATTCGTTATTTATTTTGGCCAGCAGTGGAGCGTTGAGGCACAGCCTTTCAGGACATTTACTGGGCTGAGGCATCTCTTCATATGCTCTGTGTCCCCAGGACTGAACCAAGATTCATCTTCTGTGCCATTTGCACATGGACAGGAAATCTAGTCGAGCTGTTACAGAATCCTTCTCCCAGGGCAGTCACCCTCAGCTTTGGAGCTTGGTCAAGTTGCACTGTTGTCCATGGCAGCTCCCAGAGAGCTGTTTTGTTTTAGCATACAGTTTTCAATCATTTTGCTCACAGATTTTCTGCCTGCTTCTTTCCCTGAAGGATCTCCAACATTTCTGCTTGCCTTCTTCCCATTTCTCGTGCCAACCTTCACTCCTTGCATTCCTGAACGGCTTCACCTTTGGACAAAGTTTCCCCATTTCCATCATTTCCCACCCTGCAATGGCCCAGCTGATGAGCCCTGCTCTGGTTTTGGGCTTTGCTCAGTTCAATTCTGTCCAGCCCTTGAATTCTGCTCTCTGAGGACATAACAAGAAAAGGGGAGAGTAGAAAGGGCCCTTTGAGAGCTCACTGGGAGAGAGGGAATGTCTGAAATCTCTAAAAATGAGAAAGACAAAATATTTGTTACACTCAAAATAAGGCCTCTTTCACATCAGTATATATATTTTTTGAGTTTTGGAGCAAGGCTGAGTTTACAGTATTTCCTCTTTGCTCTTTCCCTGGTAACGTGGAATTCTGTGCATATGTCTGAGTGCTTCATCCCATAGTCACATTCTGGGTTATTTGTTGTTGTTTCTGTGCATTTCTCACAGATCTGAGAATGTAGTGGGAGCAAGCACTTCCGAGCATAGGTGTTTGTAGCACCTGGGTTCCACAAGTAGAGGCCTGGGAAAGTGGTAGAGTAAATAAAGCAATTACTTGAGTGCTCGTTGCAAGTTCATCCTTGTCTCCTGAGGCTGCAGGTGCCCTTTTGTCAGGTGCAGACAGAGGCCTCTGGGCCCACGGTAGGGAGGATCACAGAGTCTGTCGTGCTTACCTGCCAGATCTCTGGTGTACCCATCTCTGACAGCAGCTATACTTGGGGCTAGGCAGACTCCTGGCAGAGACATGCAACATACAGTACAACAATATCCTTTCACAGGACTCCAGCACTTTGCATCATCCTTCCAGACCTGAGTCACCAGCTCTGCAAACCCCTCCAGAAACCAGCTCTCCCTGGAAGTGTTTTCACCAACAGCTGCAGACACAGCCACCTCTTTCTGCAGCACCAGAGGGCCAGAAAAGGGCACAGGGACTGAATCACAGGCAGGGCAAAAACGGAAAGGAGAGGGGTTTAAATCCAGCCAGGTCTTTTGTGGTTGGCTTCAAGAAAGCACAAGATTCATCTGGGCTGGCTTTCCCGGAAAGGAGAACTGAGGTACTGCTGTAGCAGCAGGGTCTCTCACAAGCACGTACAAAACTGAACATGTTGCTAATCTTCCTTTCTTCTCAGTGTCCCTCAGTCAAAAGGCAATGGGGAAAGAGTTTGTTCAGACAAAACACAAGCATTGAAGGTCACAATTTTTAACACAAAACCAGAGTTGAGTCAAGTCTTGAAACATCATATTGTTCAGAGAGTCCCAGAGCTGTGCAGCACCAGGAGCTGAACTGCAGAGCTTATTTTCCCCTGGATGTAATGAGTAGTCTCTTTCCTATGTTGTTAGTTGTGGCTCCATGTATGTATATGCTCATGTGCACAATGAGATCAGAAGGAATTTTTGTTGGGGACTCCAACAAATAGGGTATGGATGGTGCCCTGGGCCAAAAGAACGCTTCAGTAATTCATGGTTTTGGGGTCTGTAGAGGATCTGACATGTCCTGCTATGCTGGGACAGCCCTGAGTGGCTCAGGACACCCTGCACTACTCAAGCCCTGCATCCTACTGCTTCTTCTACCTCGAAATGGCAGAGCTCTGTTCTTGGTGAAGTCAGGAGGGAGGTCAGCAAAACTGCTACCTTGGACTTCCAGAGGGCAGCCTTCGAGCTGTTCGGTACATTGGTAGGGATGGCCCCTTGGGAGTCAGTCTTGAAGGGCAAAGGGGTCCAGGAAGGCTGGATGCTCTTCAAAAAGGAAATCTTAAATGTGCAGGAGCAGAATGTCCCCAGGTGACACAAGATGAGCCAGCGGGTAAGGAGAGTGGCGTGGATGAACAGGGAGATTTTGCTGAGATTCTAGGAGAAGAAGAGAGTTTACCTCCTGTGGAAGAAGGGACAAGCAACTCAGGGGCAGTACAAGGGTGTTGCTAGGATATGCAGGGAGGAAATTAGAAAGGCAAAAGCCCAGCATGAGATCAACCAGGACACTGTAGTAAAAGACAACAAAAAATGTTTTTACAAATCTATTAACAGTAAGAGGAGGGCTGAGGAGAATCTCCATCCTTTACTGGATGTGATGGGAAACAAACTGAGGATAAGGAAAAAGCTGAGGTTCTCAATACCTTCTCTACATCTGTCTTTAATAGACAGATCACTTATCCTTGGGGTACTCAGCCCCCTGAGCTGGAAGACAGGGATGGGAAGTAGAAATAAATCGCATGTGATTTAGGAGGAAACAGTTAAGAGACCTGTTACTCCACCTGAACTGTCACAAGTCCATGGTGCCAGGTGCGATCCTGAGGGTGCAGAGGGAGCTGGTAGAGGGGATTGCCGGGCAGCTTTCCACCATCTGTCAGCAGTCCTGGTCAATTAGAGAGGTCCCAGATGTCTGGAGACTTGTCAATGTGACTCTCATCTACAGAAGGTGTCATAAGGAGGATCTGGGGAACTACAGGCCTGCCAGCCGGACCTCAGTGCCAGGGATGGTTATGGAACAGATCATCCTGAGCGTGATCACACAGCATGTGTGGGACAAGTGGGGGATCAGGCCCAGCCAGCATGGGTTCATGAAAGGCAAGTCCTGCATGACCAACCTGATCTCCTTCTAGGACCGAGTGACCCGCCTGGTGGATGAGGGAAAGGCTACTGAGACTTTAGCAAAGGCTTTGGCACTGTCTCCCACAGTGTTCTCCTGAGGAAGCTGGAAGCCCATGGCATGGACAGGTTCTCTCTTTGCTGGGTAAAAAACTGGCTGGATGACCAGGCTCAGAGAGTGATGGTGAATGGAGTCAAATCCAGCTGGCGACTGTCACTAGTGGTGGCCTCTAGGGGTTGATATTGGAAACTATCCTGTTTAATCTCTTTCCTCATGACTTGGATGAAGGAATTGAGTGCACCCTCAGTCAGCTTGCAGATGACACCAAGTTGGGGGGAAGTGTTGATCTGCCTGGAGGTAGGAAGGGGGTAGGAACACCCTACAGAGGGTTCTGGATCTCTGGACTGAAGCCAATGGGATGAAGTTCAAGGAGACCAAGTGCCAGGTCCTGCTCTTTGATAACAAAAACCGCATGCAATGCTATAGGCTTGGAGCAGAGTGGCTGGAAAGCTGTGTGGAGGAAAAGGACCTGGAGGTGCTGGTCTGTGCTCAGCTGAGCATGAGCCAGCAGTGTGCCCAGGTGGCCAGGAGGGCCAATGACATCCTGGCCTGTATTAGAAATAGTGCAGCCAGCAGAGCAGGGAGGTGATCGTCCCCCTGTACTCAGCTCTGGTGCGGCCGCACCTCGAGTGCTGTGTTCAGGTTTGGGCCCCTCACTACAAGAAAGACATCGAGGCCCTGGAACGTGTCCAGAGAAGGGCAACAAAACTGGTGAGGGGTCTGGAGCACAAGTCTGATGAGGAGCGGCTGAGGGAGCTGGGATTGTTCAGTGTGGAGAAGAGGAGGCTCAGGGGAGACCTCATCACACTCTACAACTTCCTGAAGGGAGAAGAGGCCCACCACCCTGATGGGGGTGGGCCTCTTCTCCTGACCAACAGCAATAGGATGAGAGGGAATGGCCTCAAGTTGTGCCAGGGGAGATTCAGGTTAGGTATTAGGAAAAACTTCTTCTCCAAAAGAGTGATCAATTACTGGAACAGGCTTCCCAGGGAAGTGGTTGAGTCCCCATCCCTACAGGTATTCAAGGTACATCTGGATGAGGAACTGAGGGACATGGTTTCGTGGGTAATCTTGGTGGTAGGTGGACAGTTGTACTAGATGATCATGGAGGTCTTTTCCAACCTTTATGATTCTATGATTTTATGATTCTTTTCGTACCCTTAGAGGGAGGTCTCCAGCGTGATCCTGCAGCAGCACATCATTTTTTGCCAGATAGAGATGTTACTGTCTTCAGTCAGAAAAGACAGACAATGTGGGCAGAGCCATCCTGTTGGCAGAGACAAGCTGGAGAGATGCAAGACAGAACGTGTCCAGTCATGTGCACTCCTGTGTGACCTTATTGCCCATTCCAGTAAGAGGAAAGAACAGGATGATGCAACTCAGGCACTGATCTCTTCTCTGTGCCCTGCACGGCTGTATGGAGCTGTGCTGTTTGCTTGCAGCCTCATCTGTCTCCTAGCTTAACTCCACCTATCGCTGTGGGGCGTTGTGGCAACATCCCTCCTGTAGTGGTGAGTTAGGTGCCCCCATCCAGCCTGCCACCTCTGCAGTACACGAACAGGCAGGGCACAGGGGCACGTTCTTCAACTGCTGATCTCACAACTTGGGTCCTAATTATCTGCATTTGGACCATTACTTTGCTCATGGGGCACTACAATCCATCTTGAAAAGAGGTGGAGGATGGCAGCATGGAGCTACAGCCCCACTGGCCTGTGAGAAGTCTTTGCATTTGCTGTGTGGTTGCAGAGCAATTTCAGGGGCAGGACTGTGGATTCCTCAAGACTCCAGCTTGTCAAAGGCAAAGAGATTTGTCCTTCCACATTGCAAATACCACCCGCTTCCTTGGAAAAATCAGAAGCAGCTCCTTGTCTTCTAGGGAAAATAAGGGAGGGAAAAGTGGAGTCTCCCTCCTCAGGAGTCTCGATTGCCAGTACCAGCTCTGTTCCTCTCCCATCATTGTCAGCATGGTTCAAAGAGAAGGATTAAACCTTCCCACTGGTCCAGCACCATTGCAGTGCTCCCACCAGGATTGCTTTCACCCTTTCCAATTCCTGGGGCAATCACAGCTTGTTCTCTGTGCTCTTGCGGCAGTCACTGGCCAGGTGTCCTTGGAACAAGACATCAGCAAAGTGGCAGTGTGAGGTGGTGGAGTCACCTTCCAGTGCAACATAAATGAAGGCAGCGTAAGCACATACTGGATGTTCTGTTACTGGCAAAGGCCACATGGCTCTCTGGACTGGATTTATCAGGAGGGTGATGCATACGGAGGTTTCCTGAATCACTTTAAGGGAACAGTGGAGAGCTCCCAGAACAGATTCACACTGCACATGGAGGCAGCAAAGCAAGGGGATGAGGTGGTGTTTCACTGTGATGCCAGACTCACACTGGAACAGCTCTGCAGCATTGGACCAAAAAGTGACTGACAGAGAATACAGATTCTTAGTGTTTCTTTCTAGCAGCCACTAATCAGATGCTGTCATGCAATAGCAGGTGCAGAAAATGGGTGTTTCCCAAATCTGTAGTAATATGCAGTGGAGGAAAGTATAGTTCAAGGGCTGATCCAAAAGGAGATATTCTGGGAACTTCAGAGGCTGTACGGTGAACTGCAAGTTAGTGCACATCAGCTGGGCCTCCTCTCTAGCATGGCCCAGTTTTTCCTCCATGGCCTGGTTGCAAGCATAAAAAAAGGCATTGACCTGCTGGAGTGGGTCCAGAGGCTGAGCACAGGGCTGATCACCTCTCCTATGGAGACAGGCTGAGAGAGTTGGAGTTATTCAATATGTAGAAGGCTCCCAGGAGACCTTACAGGGGCCATGCAGTGTTTAAAGGGGCTCCATGGGAAAGATGAGGAGGGATTCTTTATCAGGGACTGTAGTGATGGGACAAGAGAGAGTGGTTTTTAAACTGAATGAGGGTAGATTTAGATTCAACATTAGGAAGAAATTCTTTACTCAGAGGGTGGTGAGGCCCTGGCACAGGCTGCCCTGGGAAGCTGTGGATGCTCCATCCCTGGATGCAGCACCCAGACTAGGCTGAGTGGGGCTTTGAGCAACTTGATCTGGTAGAAGGCATCTCTGCCCATAGCAGGGGGCTTGGAACTAGACGATCTTTAAGCTCCCTTCCAAAACAAACCTTTTTATGATTCTACAGAGACAGACTCATTAGGAAAGGCTGACTGGGAAGGTAAGGATCAGTAATTGCTCTTTCCATAGGAGAGCATCTGAAATGCGTGCAGTTCTGCTTTGGAACATATAGTCAGCCTGCTGATAGCATATAGGTCAGGATAAGAAGGCAGATCAGCATGGGTGATGTGATAGGTGATCAGATCATCGTGAGAAGTACCTTCTTCAGACAACTGGAAGAAGCCTTACATTCATTGGCTTTGATCCTCCTGGCGGACTTGAACCATGCCAAATATCTGCCAGAGGGGCAGCACAGTGGGACACAAGCAATCCAGCACTTTTCTGGAGTGTTTCATCCTGAAACAAGTGATAGAGGAGCTGGACCTCCTACTTCATTGTGACAATGCAGGAAGTCAAGCAAAGATGCTGAAATAATGAACAAGGAGCTCCTAAACTCGTTCAGGAGCTCCTTTCAGAAGTAGAAAGGAAATGTGCGAGAGATGGAAGAAGAGGCAGGTGATCTGGGAGGGATATAGAAATGCTTTTTGACCATTCAGGATGTAGTTGGGAAAGCCAAAGCCTTGCTGGAGCTGTCTCTGCTGTGGCACATGAAGTCATTTATATTCTTATTACCACATTTGGCTCTGTGGAAGAGCCACTCCCATGGCTTAATCTATGTCATTAAACATAATGCCTTTCCTGTCAGGCCAATATCAGATGTCTTGCAAGAGCTATAAATACAGAGCAGACGCTGCTTGATTTCTTCTATTACTGCCTTCCTTTCTTGTAGCTGTCTTCAGCACAGGGACTTCACCAAGCAGGTATTATCAGTCCTACTTTTATATCACTGCTTTTAGCTGTCCACTCCCTGCTGAAGGTTGTGACTCATTGTTTGGTTTTCTTAACTAACTAATTTCTTAAGATCATCTTCACTCTCTCCAGGGAACACATGACCAATAGCACTTCTGCCTTGGAGGACAGCATGAGATGTATGGGATGATACTGTCCACAGAAGAAGAACATAATGTGCACTGTATCCCTTAAGACAGAAGCCACCTTCTTGACAGCTGCATCCCAGAATCGTGTTTCCTTCCCAGCAAGATCCATGGACATAGCCTTTTTTTATATGTGTGTGATGAAATCAGGTGGATGTTCTGGGAGCTAAGCTCAGAATGGGACTGGGACAGGCTTGAGAGGTGGGCCCATGCCAACCACATGAAGTCCAACACAGCTAAGTGCAAGGTCCTGCACCTGGGTTGGAGCAATCCCAAGCACACATACAGGCTGGGTGGAGAATGGCTTGAGAGCAGCNTAGAAAATGACAGGACAAGAGGTAATGGTTACAAACTGGAAGAGGGTAGATTTAGACTAGATATAAGGAGGAAATTCTTCCCTGTGAGGGTGGTGAGGCACTGGAACAGGTTGCCCAGAGAAGCTGTGGATGCCCCCTCCCTGGAAGTATTCAAAGCCAGGCTGGATGGGGCTTTGGGCAACCTGATCTAGTGGAAGGTGTCCTTGCCCATGGCAGGGGGGTTGGAACAGGATGAGCTCTGAGGTCCCTTCCAACCTGAACCATTCTTTGATTCTACAATCATTTTAGCTCCATATCCAACAACGGCCTGAAGCAGATTCATGAAGAAGAGTACGAGCAAGAGATTACAAAGCATACTTCCTAACAGTAATCTCCCAGCTAGCAGACATCAGAAGGAGGACTTTGAGCCACATTGGCTCACTTGCAGGAACGCTGCTCCGAAAGTAATGCCTTATATTGGCCTATGACGTCAGAGGTGGATGTTGGTGGGGTGACAACACAGCTCCTTTATTTGGTGACACAGATCTTCAGCCACCACACATTTTCTACAGGCTAGAAGACCCTGTAACCCTAGCTCTTGTCTTGATAGCTGCAAACGCCATCTTTCATCTTTCTACCATGAAGGCCATTTCAAAGACCATTCTACAAGCTTTCCACTTGTACAGTACCACCTTCATTTACTTCCTTTGCTGTTAGAAGAAGTATAAATAAGCTGTATTTCTCTAAGCCCTTAGAGGCACCATAGAAGATGGGGAGATAAAGTCTCTATCTCATTACGCGGTTTTAAGAAAGACTCTGAAGAGCACCGGTGTGAAATGGTGTTGCATTAAGGGTATGAAGCTGACACATTGCTAGCGGGGAAGCCCTCCCATTGACTCACAGTTCAAGGTTCAGAAAGGTTCCCCTTGCTGTGGGAATAGAATGTTGTTTTTGTTTTAGGACTAACAAAATAGGTGCAATGTATATTGTTGTATGTTAAAACTGACTGCAGCTGCTAAGGAGACTGGGCCTTGACGACTGATAAGATAGCAACATTGTTGCAAGAATGGACAATAATTAAGTGAACTAGTGGAAAATTAATGACTGCAAGTACTTGGCAGCAGAATTGTAAAATAGTAAAGTCGAGAAACAGAAAAAAAGAAGAAAGAAAAAAAAAGAAAAACTAAAAAGGAGAAGTTAAGGGTTAGTAATATTCATGTTTTGTTAGCAACACTCATGTTTATTTAGCCTGTACCCATCTTTAGTTAGCGTCGGAGAGTTCTGTGAACCTGAAGTACTCAGCCAGTGAGGAGCCAGGGGAGGAAGGGGGACCTCGGGTAGCAGAGCATAAGGGATGTGAAGCTGCTTCTGCAGGCACTGCTGCTTGCAGGACGCTGCCATTGCTATTGTGAACAAAACTGCTTTCATCAGAGACACCGTCCTGGCAAATTATTGACATATTTCCAACACAGCTAGAACCAGTCTTAGTCCCAGACTTGATCAATGGTTTATATTGAAAGAATTATGTGTATAGCCTCTTATCAAGATCAATGTTTGCCTCTCAGGGCCTTCTCAAAGACTTTCACTAAACAGATTCACAAACAACTGCCTGACAGTCCCCCCAGGACTTTCACGGAAGCAGGTTCATACAGTCAAAAATAGATGGTTTACTGAGGGAACAGATCACAGATTTGGAATTGCCGCTGACAAATTCACTAACTTTGTTAATGCTACTATCTCAAGGCTAACCCATAATTACTGAAAAATTCACCTGGGTATCATCCACAAAGTAATGGAGGTGCAATATCTTACCATCAAGAGGCATGCATGCTAATGGAAAGGAGGATGAGTCAGACCCACCAATCCACCCAAGTCAATGGAGTATCTCCTCTCCAGTGTTGGCAGAGGGCCAGATTTACGCTCTTAACGAGGTGGGACTGACTCATGTATGCTGATAGGCATCTTAACAAGCTCTGCTGTGTTGTTAATTAAGGGGTAGGGTTGAGGGTACAGAGTAATTAAGGGGTAGGGTTTGGTACAGAGGAGGAGTTGTTCTCTTGGCTTTACTGAAAAGAAATCTTCACTGAAAAAACACTGATCTATGAGGCTTCTGCTCTACCCCAGATGTCACTCAGCCGCTGTAGTCGCAAGGCCTTAGGGCTGGTATGAAATCACACGTCTTTGGCCTGTCTAGTGCTTTGGCCAGATGAGCAAGTTGCCCAACTCCCGCCTTTGTGCAAGACACCAGGTTAATTAAATCACATTCTTGCTTAAGCTATGATTCTCTACCAATTTATGGTAATTTTGTACAAGGGTCGCTCTGAAAGTAATGCCTCCTCTTAGCCCATGTCATCAGAGGCAGATGTTGGTGGTATGGCATTGGAGGGTTAACCTTCCCACTCATATTCCATCACATTTTATTGCCATGCAACAGATGGCAGCAGAGGGGCAGTGTGATAAAATGGTTTCTGACATGAGATGAACAAAGGGGGGAAAAGATGCCCTTGCAAAACAAGATAAGCTGATGAACAAAGTCTGAGAAGAATAACTAATCTAGGTCACAATGACCTGGTAAAACAAACTTATCTTGTAGATGTACTGTAGGATGCGTTTGTTTGGCAAATGCTTATGAAATCTTCCTTGCTTGATGGAATGAAGAAGATATATAGACTTAGTCAAACAGGGTGCGAAGATATCTTCAATTAGGCAAAACCAGGATGTGCTTATTAAGAGATTGTTTGTGAAATCTTATTTGCTCACAAAGGGGGTATCTGTTACTGGGGGTTAAAGTGTGTGATAGATGACCTGAGAAGAATGTAACTCCAAGTACCTTGGCTGATGGGGAAAGGGAAAGTTCTCACTGTAACGTCAGGGTACAGGGATGAAAAGTGGCTGTGACCTCTGAAAGTTTGAGAGATCCTACAGGGAAATACCCCAGTAGACTCTCTCTTTATTCGAATAAAGTTACTTTTCAGGACTCCTCTGTTTCCTCTTTGAACATTAAATTCTGGGAATGACATTTTTCCATACACATGGAAGTGCATATTATGCAAAGATTTGTAATTACATTTTCCAAGAGGAGAAAAGGGCATCCATCAACATTCACTGATGCTTGGTGAACGTTTATGGAGGACAAACAGTGGACGTGAGCACAGCGAGGTGGTGAGTGGTGCGCTTCAGCAGTGGCAACAGCGACGTGAAAGACAAGCCGTGTTCTGGATACAGATTTTCACAAGTGTGTTCTTGTTCATTGCTGGCAAAAATGCATAGGTAATGGCAGTGGCTGTGTTGAAAAATAGGTTTTTGTTGCTAAGAATTTGTTCTTTCAAATGCTGTGCTCTTTGTATCTGTTGTAGTTTCCATGGAAACAAATAGGAGACATTATTCTGCCTGTATCTGGACAGGTACATCTGCAGCTGTCCATACTGGTATTTTTTTTTATCCTACATGTTGGGTACAGGACCAAGATGCTTTTGGCATGGGGTAAGCTTTACTTCACAGTAAGAAAGTTGTTTATATTCCAAACTCTATCTTGGATCCTTTTCTGTGATGAAAGAATATTCAAAAAAATCCATATACATATACCAAGGGGTTACCATGTCACTTAAATGTTACTTTGTCTGTTGTCTTGTGTTTATCTATATATACTCTTGCATTGCAAGACAGCTGCAGTAGGGACTTTTATTATTTATTTTCTGTAACATCTTGGACAGCAGTAAAAAAGCACCTAACCATCACACCTCTGAATCGTAGATGAACAACGGCCAAATAAAGTGCCACGTAATTTCAGAGCAGCCCACAAGACACGACACTAACACATAGCGTGTCTTCCTCTGCTTAATGTACTCTACAATTTTCTAGGTCCAGACAGTGCCAGTGGTGCACAGCTTCATCATCCTGAAGGATCTGATCCAACTACTACAAACTCTGTGACAGCCACTTTCATGGGTACAGTATCTCTACCTAAAAAAGTGCAGTCATTTCCCCTCCTTTCTCATCTTATCTAAACCAGAATTATGACTTCCTAAGACCAAACGGCCCCCAGACACCAACTCTAAGCACACTCTATCAGGCACACTCCTTACCCTCCTGAGTGCTGAAACCGTTTTCAAGGTGAAAAGGTAGACACTCCTCTGCAGGCCAGAAGAATTTTCATAAATTCTTGTCATAAATTCTTTTACATAGCATTGAAAATACGGGTTTTTTCCTCTGCTTTCTAACAAGTTTAACTCCATGAGACTTTTCAGAAGAGTTATGTAATCCCAGTGTTACTACTTGAAATTCAGCCTTTGTCCTATTCTAGACTGTTCATTGAAAGCCACGCCGTATTTCTTCATGTGGTGTGTCAGACAGAAACCACTCGAGAGGTCACGTGACTGTCTGTATAGTCCAAAATTCTGTGTAGTCAAAAAAAAAGGAAGACATACTTTTTGTAATGAAGTATATCGCTGTGTTTGGGGGCTGGAGTACCACAATGATACAAACGACACAGGGCCTTGTACAAAAACCCAAAGGTGGAAAAAAGGTAATACGTTTTCTGGAAGAAAAGATATAAGAGCCTGAAATACTTCAGGAGATAAATCCAACCATCCATATATCCATATATCAGTTTATCCTGGAAATATTGAGCTCACAGCATTTCTGAAAGGGAGAGCTTGGGAATTCTGGACTTGATGAAGCTATCTGAAATCATCAAACTATTCAATTACTGTTTTCTCCCTTCCAGGCTCAGAAGAAAATGTGTGTCCAGAAAACCCACATGGGATTGCATACATGTATCGATAAGACAAGTATCTGGCTTTTCATCTTCTTTTTTTTTTTTTAAATAAGCAACAACTTCTAAATGCAGCAAGGAAAGAGTTACATGACTAGGTATTAACAGTGTGTGGACAGATAAGCTTGTGTTTGGAAGTGGAACCGTTCTCACAGTTGAACCAAGTAAGTGCCATTGTTTTTACTTTTAAAAACTTTGTTAAAGGGGTTCAGCAGTTCGAGTTCATTTCAAGAATTTTCTGCTGCAGTAGTTGGTGTGCATGCTCTCTAGCCAGGGTTTCAGACTGATTCCTCAGGTTGTATCTGCTTGGGAAGGCTTCACAGGAACAACTGTGCCACTTCTGTTTACCAGCTTTACTCCATGATCCCCAAACACCCTACCTACAGGACTTAAGTTTAGCATGTCATAATTTATTCCTAGTCTGGGTAGCATTCTGTTCTGGCTTTACTGCAAAGTGTCCTATCCTCAACAGTACTTCAGTGGATTTTCACTGTCTCCTTTTGAACAGGAGTGCGTAGCTCAGTAGAGAATTGACAGCGGGCAGAAAGGTTGAGGCACATCTTCAGCGCTCTGGTCTGAGAAGTTAGTTTTTGGCATTGGCACCACAGTCATGGTGTCACTAGGTTAGTAACTCCATTGGCATGGAGTAAGAGAAAGAAGGAGGTTAATAACCTCGGGATTAAATTTTCACAGCTGTCTCACATCCAAGACCAATCTGAATGAACGGGATTTGGCTATCTAGCTGAATAGGCTTTAACAATGTGTACATAATGCGTAGGGATTGCAACAAGCCTTAGTTCTTCCTGCCGTTATTTGAAGTTTTCTCATATGCAATAAAGGTGGACATCACTCCAGCCACTTGTGGGAGTGATGCTGATGCACCAGCGAATTTTGTTAGGTTGATCTTTGTTATCCTAAACATTCAGGTGTGTACCTTAAAACTTGTTAAGATGCTTTTGGAGGTGGTCATGGCTTTAAAATTCTGCAAAAATGTCCTGTGTCACTTTATATTTAGAGTCATTCCAGAAGGAGATCATGAGGCTCTCTTAGGTGCTGCTTAATATCTGTCCATGTCTGTGGCGTATCTTGAATGGAAATAAATGTCTATTTTGGAACAATTGGATCCCACTCCCAATTACAAAGGAACAAAAGAATACAAATTTATTACTCTGAAGGAAGGTCTGTTCTTTCCAGCCAATAAATCCTCAACTGTAACTGTAGAACCAGAAGACACTTCCAGATTCTGTTATTCTAACATCAGCCTACATTAATTTGAACTTTGCATTTGTCAACCAAAGAGGTACAATGCCTTATAGAATATAGCAGGATTTAGCGGGTGAAAGCAACCAACCAAGCATAGTCTGGTAGGTGGAAGCCTGAGCAATGGTGTTGCCATTTCAGGCATTCACAGCAATGCTAATACGACACTCTTGTCATACATAATGTTTATTTACACATCCTTATAGCTGCAGTTTAGCTGAATTCCTGTGACCTCTTATACTGGCAAGTGCTGCATAACAGCTCTTGTTTTCTCAAAAAAAGGACAAAAGTTGTTCTCCAAAATGTAGGCTTTTTTGTGTTCTGGCTCTGCTGACCAAAAAAAAAAAAAAAAGATTTGTTTCTAATCAGCTGGAGGCAGCATGTGAATCATTGATTCTTGTTTCTTGGTTAGGGAAATCTTTACATTACATTACTTACATTTATAAAATGTCTGTCTTCACTGGGTTTCCTATGATGTGGGTTAGAGAACAAGTCGTTTGACAAATGAAATATACTAGCCTGGTCTCCTCTCCTCTGCCTCTACTCTGAAATGCTTTAAGTGATTCTTACTCTTTTTTTCCTGGCTGTGTTCAATGTTCATTTTTTTTCTCTCTGAGGGTAGGATGAAAACTTCAAAGCTGCACAAAGACTTTAGGATCATATATTTGACAGCAGGAGATATTAGCATCTAAGTTACTCAAGTGTCTGCTGAAATACTTCATATGCCAAAGCCAAGATTTCTACAATTCTGCAGCCTTATCTGTTTGTTGCTCAATTTAGATTTCTTTTGGAGATACTAACAAGCATTTAAATATGCTAAGTACAAACATATCTGGTTATCTGAATCTTTTGAGAATCCCTAAACACAAAATAATGTAGAAAACATGCACTGGTATTCACTATAGCATACTCAAGGCACATTCTCCTCTTGAGGGCTCAGTTAACAACATATGAGGGGTTTGGCGTTGGTTTTGTTTATTCTAGATAAAACTTTCATTAAGAAAACCAAGGCCCCACAGCATTACAGAGTATATAACTATTTCTATGTCCTTGTAAGATTAAAGAAAAAAATAATTATTAATTTTTATACTAATACAGTGCTTCTTCCAGAATGTAATATAAAAATCCCTCCCAAAGCAAGCAATGAAAGGAATTCACAGATATATTTTCACATAATGCAAAATAATGGGACTCTTCTGAGACTTCTGGATTTGATAAAGAAATAATTCTGCTTTATTAACAATAATTGCACAGTGCGCATTTGTTCCTGCTGAGAATCTTACCCAGTCAGTTATGCCAGAGGAGAACTTTGCTGGTGTACCAGCTGCTTGGAAATGTTGGAGATTAGAAAACATGAAAAACCTTTAAAAATCTTCTCAGATATCAAAAAATGCACAGGGGTAACTGTGGCTGGCAATACCATTTTACACCTGGAAGGGAAATGTAAGAGGAAGAATAGCAAAATGAGCCTTTTTTGATTTACCCGTTGTAACTGTGTGTAACTGCTCCTCTGCTCTTTGGGAATGGCACTCAACTGACCGTGGAGCCAAGTAGGTATTCTTTATGCATTAACTTTTTCTGAGTTGTTATTGTTCAGATTTTAACTTTTTTCCTTTTCTTCTTCCTCCTAAAATTCAAGTAGCAACTTCCCCATACTTTAAAGTAATTGATTAGGTATTAGAACTTCTAGGCATAACTCTTTGATATGTAATTAGATAGTTTAAGTATAAAAACCATGCCATTCCCCTTCACAGGAGTTGGCAAAAAGATTGGGCTCCACAAGGGCAAATCCATGCTGAATTTGTTTGGGATCCAACATCTATACACTTAGGCATTTTAATTAGATTTCAATAGTTGTTATTAGGTTTTACAGCCATGCCTGTGCAGTTTGAAGGGAACTAAAGCTCCTGTGGAGAATGGTAGATAAATTTCTAAGAATTTCTATTCTCTCAGGGTTAGAAATACAGCAGTAAATGGAGAAGTGGATAGTATTAATGGATGGAATTAAAAGGGGTTTCAGACAATATTTCTGTACTAGTTTAATCTTACTAAATGATTCAGACTTTGGGTTAAATTAAATAGGTCAATGGAAGTCAATGAAGATTTGATTCCTCATGGGAATCTGTTCTCTCTCGGTGTTTACAAGCATGGAGTTGTGTTTGTTTTTATTACTAGAACCAACCCATGAAGTTATGTCAAAGTATTGCTTGGCTTGAACCTCTATTTGTCACTTTTGGGATGTGAGTAGTGTGAGAAAGAGAGTAAATTCAGCGTCTGTTCAAGAACTTACAAAGATGCCTTGTGACGAACGAAATGTTAGGTCTGAGGGGACTTTCGAGCAGAATACAACACAGACGCCATGCAGAATGCAAAGCCTAATGCACCTTTCTTTAGCAAAGACAGCCATCGAGGTGCTCTTGTCAAACTAGATGTATTCTATTCTATATGAATCCTTTTTTAAAATGTCTGATAAGCTAAGACCATTTTGGCAAGGAGGCATACAGTAAGAATCCCTTCCATTTAATATTTTCAGCATAATTAATTTTGCTAATCTTGGTCTGACATTGGTATGTGGAGTAACCCTAGTTACTTCATGTATAACCTGAAGGAACAGATATTTTCTTTTGAAAGTTTAAGCAATAACACTATTTGATAGAGCAAATTCTCACCTACAAAACACTGTTGTTCAACAGTCACCACCGTTAGCGGTGCATTTTTGGCAGTGATGAACAAGAACTGCATGCCATGCTCATACCCATCTGCCTCAGTGGAGGTGGCCACTGTCGCTGTCACCGCTGCTGAAACGCACTGCCACCCCTCACTGCTCACAGCCGCTGTTTGGTCTCCGTCGAAGTTCAGCAACATTTGATGAATGTCAATGGATGTCATTTTTTTCCTCATGGAGGAATTCAGTTCCACACTTTTGCTTCCATGTCAGATGACTTTTTGTTAGACTGCCCTTCTGCTGCTGTCTGTCACATGGCAATAAAATGGAATGGGATATTGGTGGAAAGATTCAGCCTCTGCTGACACACTACCAACATCCACCCCTGATGTTGTGGGCCAACA
>WBMW01005433.1:0-52601 GCA_013396635.1 Penelope pileata
CTGGGCTGAACAAACCCAGGGACTTCAGCTGCTCCTTGTATGTCTTGCTCTCTAGACCCTTGCCCATTTTCACAGTCCTACTTTGAATGCTTGTGATTCCTTGTCTAGCTTTGGACAGCAACTATGAACATTCTCCTAGCCTGCGTTTGGAAATGAGTTAGTAACTGTGGTTTGGTGGACAGTGATATTTAAGTGTCTTGCAATTAAACAGCTGAAGAAAGAATGGTAAAACTGGAAAGTGACCTTTTGCTAATAGTCTCAGGAGCATTGAAAAGGATTTGTTTGCTTAGACTGACTACTCCCTTGTGAACAGTTTCAACCAGTTGAGTTTAATTGGTCTATTGATGTTGTTCTCCTGGCTTTAGTTTGGAGGGAAAGTGGTGGGGGAAGGGAGAAGTTAAACTGGCTACTTCATCTTTTTGCATGTTCTTTTTTCCGAGATTTTTTTTTTTTTTTTGGTGCTCTGAAGAGGAAATTAAACTCTAAGAAATATGTAGACAGAGAAAGAGAAATTTCTTTGAAACCTGATTGAGCAGAGATTAAGTGGGAAGGGAAAAATATGGTAATGGCTTTTTCTATAAATATTTTTTTAAACTTGGTTCATATTCCAAATAATCACAGCATTTCTCCCCATCAGAAAAGTGTTGCTATCCCTGTTGTACAGATAATGACTGTCTGTCATGACAGGCTCTCGTGTCTGTACCTAGGCTTGTTTTTTTGCTCTGTTAGAAGTTGCAGAGCCCTTCTGCCTATTCGCATGACGTTCTCTCAAAAAGAGCAGCAATGCTTTCAGAAATCTAAACATCAATTACATGGTTCAAGGCAGAGAAGAATTGGACCCAGAAATCTCATCTGGCCAATGCAAGTTATTTAAAGGAGTGTAGGAGAAGAGAGGCAGGAGGCTGTTCTGTGTGGATATTCTGTTTGGCCACAAGCATGTGGTGTGATATGGGGATTTACCACACTGGTATAATGAATGCGATGAAACCATAATTCTTTCTTCCACTGTCTCTGCTGTTAGCTTGTGTCCAGTGCAACCATGGAGAAAACTTAGGGCTCTGCCAACCATCCTCATATCCTAATATTCCACACTAGGTGCAAGCCAGGCCTTCTGCTTGTGAAGGGCAGGCAGACAACGTTCAGACTGCAAAACTCAGTAGCTAGCACCTGAGACGTGTTCCCAGAAATGCTCTGTGCTTGTCAAGCTGATTGCTCGCTACCTGTGCAGGAAGATCCCTGGGCAGAGCAAGGTATTTCTGCTGGGCAGGGAGCAACATGAACACCAGAGAAACAAACCTGCAATCTTGTCTCCAGATAGGTGTAAAAGCTTCTAGCATTAGTCCTCTCTTTACTTTTTTTTTTTTTTTTTTTTTTTTTTTTTTTATTTCCCTTGTTGTCAAGGTAACACTTTAATTCTGTTTAGTGAGAAAACTCCATATGTAAACTTGACCTTTGGGACTTCTGTGCTGATAACAATGGCTCTCTTGTATTCATTGTGTTCAGCTTCTGTAAGGGACAGGGCCAAAAAAAGAAATCTGAAGACAAAGGAGTGGGAGAGAGGTCCTGTTTCACATTGAAGTATGCAATCAGTTTTTGAGTTGGATCTTCTCATTTAAATAAACAATCATGGATTAAACTTCATAAAGAGATAAAAATGTGCAGTAAATTAAGAAGCAAACACTTTATGCACTTTTTTTCCTATTATGAAAAATTAGCAACAAAATGTACCACAGTTAGGCTCCTCATTTTAGTAATGCCCATTCTTCCTCGGGATTTATTCTTGCAAGGTGTTGAGTGCTCTGGCTGTAATCCAGCAGGATCTAAGCATGTAATTTAACTTTAAGGATGTAAGTAGTCCCACTTTATTGAAAGTATTTGAGTGATTAAAGGTACGCAGGTGGATAAGTGCTTTGCTGGATGGAAGCCAGAATGCACAGCATCTTCCAAGATCAAATTCTTAATTATTAAATTGATTTAGAGCAGCTCTTGTATCCAAGGCAACAATGACAATGAGATGATCGTCTACTAAACTCTATATGCTTCTAAGAGAAATGTAGTTATTTGAATTCTGCTGAAATATGAGTGGACATTGTTTGCAGTGGTCTGTTCTCAAAAAATGCAAAATCTGTCTCAGCAGTTGCATAGTGATGAATTCAAACAGAGAATGGATCTTGTGTGCAAATGTTTATGAATTCTTTTTTTGTTTATGAAATCAGTATTAAAAGCAAAAAAAAAAAAATCTAGTTTTTTTTTACCCCAAAATTTCACTTACCTGTAATATACTAATCAATTAAGTAATCTGAAAGTCTTAAATATGGAAGAAACACAATACGCATCCGTTCCTTGTACTATTTATATTTAAAGAAGCTTTAGATTCTGGAATCCATCTCACTGTTTTTTGAATACCTAAAACTAGGGTATTGCTAACATTGTAGTTCAGGCAAGCCAATTTGGACTGAATCAGTTCTTCAGTATTTTCATGCAAATACTCAGTTGCTTTGCAACAGCTGAAACACAGTCTATATTATTGGTCTAGGCACAAAAAACCTCTCCCGGGGTCTTTCATAGGGAAGGAAAGATGGAAAAAAAAATTGAAATTCACCATAGTACTGTTAGCTTTTGCATGGTCCTTCTGCCTAACTGTCAATAAAATGAAGAATAATCTTGGTTAGGGTGAATCCATTGCAAGAATTTACTGTGTTTTCTGAACTTTTTGTAGTGTCAGTTGATGTTGGTGGTAGGTCACAGAATTGTAATCATACCCTATGATCTGTGTTTATTCGCAGTTTATCTTGATACTGATATAGTAACTTGTGTGACTGCATATGCTGCAGGAGTAGCAGACTTTAAAACTAGTAGTGAAGACAGAAATATGTTTCCACTAAAAATGCCTTTTTTTGCATCATTGTGGGCTTTGAAGAAATACACGAACTTCAGAGTATCCTAATGGTGATAATACAGGGGAGTTTGCAGTTGGAAAAACCTGGGCATCAGTTAAAACAGTGCAGAGAATATCAGACTAAGTTTCTGAAAAGCCCTAGGTGGTAAAGGCTTCATGCAATCCTCACCAGCTGAAGATGAGCAGAAAAGTAAAGCTTTTCCACATTTGTAGTACTGTTTCTCTAATTTCAAATTCACTCTTGATTTAATAGAAGACATTCCCCTGAAATCCCTATAAAGTGTCTGGTTTTGTACCATTTATTTTGTGAATAAATCCTAGAGTCCTCATTCTCCACGGCTTTGTGTATGGCACAGCAATCTCAATCCTGCAGAGGAAGGGCACCTAATCCACGCTAGTGTCGGCTTTGCCATGCAGATAAATGGTGATGCCATTCAGTGCCATGTATAGTGAGGCTAGTTTCCTGTGCCATGCTCTTTTCTTCAAGAATTGCCTCCCATTTTGAGCTTTGTCAAACTTGATTCCACCCAGGTGTCAGCAGGGACCTTTAACAAGTTTAAGGAGCTGGTGTATGCAAAGAAGTCTTGTTTGGGGATAATACAGATACAGTTCAATAATGTGAAGCTGGTGTGGTATTCTTTAGCGAAGGTCCTGATTTGGTTTGTATTTAAAATGTTTTCTTAGATTAGCTGGCAGCTAGAAATATGTTGAAAACCAAAAGAACCTCTCACATCATTAACTAAGAGATATGTCAGTAAAAATTCTTATATGGACGCAAATGCATTGGAAAATGGAGGAAGAAATGGTCTGTTTAGTATAATCTCTTCCATCTGGGGAGCTGGCAAAGGAATTACAGGTGTAGCTGACACCTATATCAACTCCCTCTCCCAGTTTGCCAGTAGACTGTACTGGCATAGCTCAGATGTTTGCCTGTGTAAGCTTGTCTGAGTTATTTATTATCTGATGCTAAACAGCATGTGATCTTTGCCCAGTGTTTTGCAAGCTGGCTGTTTCAGGACTGTTCTGTCCATACCTATTTTTCTAACATCACAGATCAGTCTGATGCACTGCTGATATATCACGGGGCAGCACGATTTTTTTTTTTGGACTGCTGCACAGTGGCTGTGCTGCTAAATTTCTGGGAAAGCTCTTCTTAGTCTTGCTTCTGTCACTTATCATCAGCCTCAACCAGTCAACAGCTATAAAGCAGTGCTCAAAATAGATCTTTTGGTGATTATTTTTCATATTTTTATCCACAACCAAAATGACTAGAAACTATATTTTAAAAGGAAAAAAAGAGAAAGGACATGTGAGATTCTAGTTGTCTGAATTTGTGAGAAGTTGCAACAAAACAACAAATATCCACTTCATGAGACTGACAGAAAAAATCCCGAGCAAGCCTGTGTCAGGATGATCTATGTTCTAGTTAAGAAGCTAGAAGACAGCACAGGCTTGTACAGAGAGCCCTAGTGTCTTCTCCAGGAAAAAGCCCAGTGGCTGAATTGCAGGTGAAGTTCTCTTGTCTTTAATTTGCTTATCCTTTTGCAGAACAAAAAACAAGTGGTAAATTTCAGCTCATATTGACTCGGAAACAGTGAAGGATGTTACCTGTTTATCTGGATCCTGAGGCAGAGCAGGATAATTATTGAACAGGTTTATGTCTCTTAGGCACTTGGTCCCTTGAAAATCTGGCGATCCTCCTTGGATCCTTGAGAATCAAGGTTGGCTGTTGCTGAGTGAGAGCCAAGGTAAGATCCTCAAACTGTGGAGCTGTTTTCATTGTGCATCACAGGGGAGCTCCAGAGTTGGAGACTGGTAACAGGAAAGGGGAATGATCAAAGGACATAAGCTAAGGAAAGTAGTGGGTACAGTGTTCAATGTAAGATGAAGTTGCTTCCCCGTGGAAGTACTGGATAAACAGCCAATTTTAATTTGTAGGGGTTTTACCCTGTTCTTCATCACTGATTATTAGCTAAGCATTGTTTCAAGAATATATTGTACCTTCTGTCCTCAGCATCTTGGCATTTTTGATGCTCTTTGTAGATTACCATTCAGTTTTTAAGTCCTTAAATTAATGAAAAGCAAACACTGAAAAGAATAAAAAGAGTCATAATTCTTTACAGCTTATTGGAAGAAGGGCGTGAAAAACAAATCAATGTCTCTGAATTTGAATGGGTCCACATGGAACTCAGGCTAAGTTGGTGTACAATGATAAGCATAGAAGCTTTAGCCTAGAGAGATATTAGAGAAAATGAATGTTTTGTGGATATATATGTGTATATATATGTGTGTGTGTGTCATACTAGTTTGACCAGTAATAACAACATTGGTTAAAGTGACCTGAGATCTCAAGCTGGTGATCTAAAAAACAAGCCAAGGATTAGAAATGTCAGACTTGCATTTTTTCCTCTAGCAGGCAAATGAATTGCCTGTTTTGAAGTAAGTAAAAAATAACAACAAAAGTGATTCTGGAGACAACGAGCATAGAGACCTATGTGCAAAACTTGCAGGACTAATGCTACCTTCTCAAATGCATTTTTAGACAATAATACTCATTTTGTTGCATGCTTTGCTTTCGTATGGGGTTTCCTTGTCACCGCTGCATCAGCTATTTCATTTTAACAGCTATTCTATTGCTATTTCACTTTTGGTATGTAAAGCCGCTTGTCTCTTCCAGACTCTGAAGATTGGTTGCAAATAGGTGTTAGTCTTGAACTGCTACAAAACTGCAAATTGGATTGAAATGTGATTTACCAGGGAGGAAAGACTGTAGCCTTTAGGTAAGAATGCCCAGAGCTGGTGGCTGCTGTGTAATACCAGCACTTGAGTGCTGGAGAAGGGTGCTTTCTGCTGAGGGCGTGTGGTACGCCGAAAGCACGTAACTAGACATTAGCATTTCTTTGTCAGTAAATACTTATTTCAACCACGGAGCAGAAAGCTGCTGAAAGCCTGAAACTTAGATGCCGGGGACCTCTGACAGGTGACTGAGAGACTAACCTTTATCTTTGTAACCACCTTAAACCAAAATGCTACTTGCTTGCTGCCAAAAGGTGTTTTCCAGAGACTGATGATCTTGTTCTGCCGTATGGAAGTAAGCGTGCCCTATCACAGCCCCACTGGCCAGCAATAGGATTTGTCAGCTGAACAGCTTGTACAGCTGTTGTTTGTTTTTGTGCAACTGTTCTAAAAAAGATCTGTGAAATGATCTGAATTAAAAAACAGAGAAACCTTCCTTTCCCTTTCCCTTCCTCTCAGAAGCAGCTTACGTGGCACAACTCACAGGCTGGTAACCATCCGTGGGGGAATGAGGGCAAATGAGTGAGATGGGGCAAGGTGGCTGAGAAACTTCCTCTCAGAGTCCTGTGTTTGGTATTCAGTGATCTTCTTCCCAAGCAGAAAGAAGGATGAGGACAAAGGTGTTCAGAATGTCTGAGTGGGCGAGGCACATGGGGATCTTTGATACTCATGTATTCCTCAGCAAAGATCCTGACTGGTTAATATTATAGCAAGTTAAAAGATATTATACCTGCAAGTAAACAGTTGTTCAAATCAGATGTTAAGAGATATGTTAAGAGATAGATCATGCGAAGATATCCATTTCAGTAAAGTTTCTGAATTTTGCCTTCATTACTGGAAATGAAGACAGTGATGGAGGAGCTCTTATAGACACCATTAAGTTACCTGTTGTAGTCCATACATACATCCATAGGGATATGCCTAGAGAACATTTTTCTTGCTTTTGAAATGCACTGGGCTGTAGGGATACAATGCAAACAAATGCAATGTAAAAGAAGGTGTTTTCGGATTGCCTGGGTAAACTTTTTCCTCCTACTCCGCAACTTATTCACTCTCCAGACACCATTAACATTAATTCCAGTGTATGGAAGCCTTTAAGTTCTGAAATAGGCAGTAATAGATCTTTGTATAAAGAAGAGCCAAACCTGAATGCCATTTGTGGGAGAGAGTGTTTCATAAAAACTACTTTTATTATTCTGATATTATGTTAGAAAATCATGTTGCTAGATGTATGAGAGAAATTATTGTAATGGAAAGTGTCTTAACGTAGCTTAAATATCTGACAAGAGCATTTCGGAACTAAATCATTCATGCTCCCACTTGCTGACAACAGTAACCTGCTGCCTTTCTCATGATAATATAATGTCTCTGACTTGTAAATTAAACATTACCCAGCAATGGCATAGGAAATCACAAAAACAAACAAACAAAAAAACCACCACCACCACCAAAAAAACCATGAAATCTGAGCTGTGAGTTTGCATCATAGTGCAAAATGATGCCCGTTCTGATAAATCGAAAAGCTCTGAATGAATTTTACCATGAAATTCTCTTGCAATGAGTTCTTCCCCCTGAGTGAAAACTCCCTGGGTTAAATCTTTGACAACTTACTAAACCTGCAGCCACATCTTCCCAGAAGACTGGTGGGGTGGGCAAACACTGGTGAGTACAGCTCTACAGGCCCTAAAAATAACTCACTGTGAAGAAACTCCTACCAGTCTCTCTGCTGGTAAATACAAACAAACGTGTTGCCCACAACATGCATGAATGTGCTCGGTGTCTTGTGCACTGACTGAATAATACTTTTATAATGGCAGCTGTCGTGGGGGAGGACGCAGGGAAGGACACTAGAACACTGTGCTATGTGAGCATACATTGCATAAAATATACCCCAAACCACTGACATTTTATTATGCTTTGCTACCTGGTGTCAGTGATTAGTACACCTGCTTGCTGGTTCACCCAGATCAAACCAATGCTGTCTGGATGATCTCCTCAGAGCTGGGAGAGATGGGATCTTGACAGATGGCTCTCTTGAAAGTGCTGCCTTCTCATAACGTTGCTGGTGTCCTGCATTTGTGATAATTGCCTTTTTTTCAAGTGTACATGGCCAACACAGGGCAGGCCTTACCAACATATTTGGTAGGACAGAGAACTCATCATAGTTTTAATACATTTTGTCCTAATTTCATGACAAAGTTCTCATCAACAGTTCAATTTCAACATGCTTATATTTACAAATTCTGTGCAGCAGCAAAAGATTGTCTTTGGATGCCCCTGTCAGCAAAATGAAAATTTAAAAGCACATGGGTGAACAGTGAGGAAATCTATTGACCTATGTGCAGGTGGTGGCCTTGGTAAGCCTAAGCAGGATGGTGGTAAAGCTTTGGCAGTGTTACAGCCATGTTGGCAGTGCCTATAATTGGGGTATCAGTTCAGTGCAAAAGCCTGGATGCAGAATCAGGGCATTAAGTCCAGCTTTTACAGAGTAAAGAATTCGGACTGAAGTGTATCCAAGGCTGAACCTCTGTCCTCAAAGTAGTCCAAACCATGAAAACATTTAATCTCTCACACATTGCAGTCTGCTATTTCCTTCAGCAAGTGAAATGGTCAGCTCCCCTGCCCAACAACTATTCTTTTATCTTTTTCAGATAATCTGATAATATATATATATTTCTTTTGGATGCTGTGCTCTGTTTCAAATCTGTTGCATGGTGTTAACTGGAGTCATTGCAGCAGAAACTTGAGGCCAGCAAGGAGCCTAATGAGGCTGTTTATCAGGTGTTGTAGGATAACGTGAATGAGCTGACTGCATGTATGCTCTGCATTTGCTTTCATGAGAAAATAAATATAGTAGAACAAACTTGCCTTCAGGCCTTCAAGATCCAAAGTTTTTAATAACGCTGACAATCACGGAACACAGTACTGGGCCACAACAGGCAATGGTGTGAACAGTGGTAATAAGGCTGACATCAACAGTGCAGCAGGCAGAATTCTACATGTGCTTGTACCTGGATCCTTTAGTTGCAAGAGGGTGGCATCTTCTTTTAATGAACCTTATGAACCTTTCAAACAATCTGAGATTTAAAATCCTATGGTTTCAGCATATTCAGTTTTCTGTACTTGCATAACAGCTAAGGAAGCCTGTCCTGTGGTGGGGTCTGTTCTCTCCTTCATACCTACATACTGCTGCCATTGGTGCTCGTGGGAACGATGAGTCTGAGCTGAAGGCAGGATAGTCCCCTCTATTTTCATCTGCTTAAAAGTCTCACATAAAAGCTCTGTGATCCTCGTCCCAGGGTTGTTTGTCAGCCTCTAGACAACAATCTTCCCCAGGATGTCTTGACTAAGTCAATTTGTCTTTCTGTGCTATGGGTGTCACAGCGATCTTTGGGCAGTTGAGAGTTACTGGGTGGTTTGTACCTGACAATGTTTATGGCATGACCAATGCATGGAAGGCTAAGTTAGAAAGTCATTGCTTTATTTTTGTATTGTTTACAGCAAAGAATAAAGAGCACAAGAAACTGGTTTTGTTCTGATTTATTTATTTTTGCTCAGAGAAAACACGGATCTCAGTATCTTCAAGATATTTTCACTCTTCCCAGTATATATTCTTATCTGTCAATTAAAGATAATTTTCACTGCCTCAGCTGGTGTGCACCAAGTCACAAGAAAAGTAAGATTCTTTTCTGAAGTAGTGAATGCTCTCTATGAGATTGGAAGCATCTTTCATTTTGTGATATCTTCAGCTTCAGAAGTCTGAGAAATTCAGTTGTTTGGGCTGTTGCTAGGATTTTTTTTCGCTAAACTCTGATTAATAGATGTAGCTGAGGGTGCTGCATAAAATTAGGCACTACACTTCAATATGCATCGTGTGCTGCGGAATTGAATTTGTGAATGTAATGTCTCAGATTTGTCAAGGGAATGGAACAAAGGTCTGTAAATGTGTGCAGCTTGGCTGGGTCATGGTCGACATTTTCTCATTTGTTTGTTGTAGGAAATAATTTTACCAGAATCTTTGCATTAATTTAATATGTTTCAAATACATAGCTGTGAAGAAGGGGCTTTTTAGATCTGTAGTTCTCTTTGCACCATTGCACTTGCTGTTTGAATAAGCTCTGACTATAAATAAAACAGGAAATAAAAGGTGTTCTTGTTTCGGTCTCTGTCAGAATACCATAGGTAGCAAAATGGAAAAATGACAGAATATTCAGCTCTTAAGGTAGGCTTTTATGCTTAATTACGCTAAAAATTGCAAAATCATGTCAAAAGAATGAAGCTAGCAAAGCCAAGCAATACAAAACTTGCAGGCAGGAAAATTTGATTTGTGCATCATGTCTTTGTCCATATGCATGAGAGGAGAGTTCAAAACAAACTTAGTTTTACCTTGAAATAATATTTTTTTCACCTGTTTTCATGAAATGTCACAGTGGAGAGAAAGCAGATGTGGTTTTCATGCAACTGTGGCTAGTTAAGGTCAGCTCTTCTTATCCTCTTGGCTGAGGTTTGCATGGGTTAGCTCCAGGTAAGTAAAACACATCATGTCCATATTAGAATATTATTTAGTATTTATGTGTTAGCTGAGATAATTTGGGAGCCATCTTTCCATTTTCAGAAATGACTGTTCGGGCAATTTCTGACACTCTTTACCCTTTTCTAAAGGCAAAAGGCGGTGAGAAGTAGGGTTTAATTTGGCATTTATGAATATTAGCCAATACTGCTTTTGCTTATTGTGTCAGGGTCATTCCCTGCAGCTCTGCTCACCTTGGAACAGCTACATAGGCTACATAGGGCTGCCAAAACTACCTAGCCACCTGCCCTGTTGTGAGTAGCTACAAATTTTCATATTATTGTTCCACACAAAGTCAAGCACAAACATGCAGCAATTGCGGGCAGCTTCTTCAACCCTGCAATGCAAAAGTAGCATTTCAGGTGAGAAACAGTAGTTGAGACGGTTGTATTTGCCCATGGTATTTTAATTTTTTTTTTTTGAAAGAGGTATCTTTCATTTTTTCTTTTTTTCTTATGCCTCTTTCTTTTTCTCTTATTCCCCTTCAAATACTGTTCTGACATATTCAGAAGTTATAAATGCTGGACACAGTTCCATCTTTGGAAGAGTGGTGGGAGGTAGCGTAGGCTGGGGTTGGGTCAATTTATTGTTCAAGCTTTTAAGTGGTACTGGAGGAAATTGTGAAATCAAGGTTGCAAGGAGAGGTGAGCAATACATAATTTCCTTTTCTGATTACTCTTTCAGCTGCAGGGTAGAAAAACATGTTGGAAAAGAAATAGAATAACTTTGTTTTTAATGATTTCAGATAATCCTTTCTTTGTATGTAAAGGGAACATAAAATACCAATGGCTTTCACTTCAGTTAAAGAAAAAAAGAATCTTAACCTTTTGTTCAACATTCTCTTATTTGTTTCTGGTTTCCCAAGGCCATTATGCGTTAACAATATCTGCATTGTGCAAGTGCTTGTGGATCCTGTTGTTATGCCACACATTTGTGGGACTGGAAGGCCAGCTCAGGTTGCAGTGAGATGTGTTTTCCATGTGTTCAAGTGATTCTAGTGGTAGGTCTTGAGGAATGGTGGGGGAATGGAGCTGTGAAGTGTTTGAACTTGATGATGTGAATTAACAGAATGAATGTTTTCAACATCAAAACTCCTTTAGGGTTGTGTGGGTTAAAGTAATATCAGGTATTAGCTTTCAGACAATTTATATAACAGGTTTTGTTAAAATAAATGTTAATTATCTTATAATGAGAGCAATTGATGGAGGAGGAAAGAGGTGCTGCTATGGACCCTTTGGCTTACACACATTGGAACGAGCTTAAAGCTTAGATTTACTCATAAACAAGCTTAAGTACATATTTATTGGTTGGAATCTTTAGAAAAAATATTGGAAATTTTCTGGGGAGTAGTGAGGCTAAGCCACTTAATAAAACAAAAGAAAACATCTCTTATGTATTTGGGTAGATACTCAGTGACAGACAGAACAAGTTCAAGCCCTGGTAAAGTTAATGGGAACTGGATGCTTCAGTCTATATGTTTGAAATTTATTCTCAGGATCATATCATCTTTAATTTTTTTTCCCCATTTACTTATCTTGCTGACTGTAGTTTGTGCGTCACTTACAAGAATTTTTTCTGAGTAAAGCCAAGCTTCAAGTCACATATAAATGAACCTCAAAGGATTGACTTATGAGCTACTGTTTCCCTCTTTAATGGTTTGATCTCTTCTGAGGATTAATGGCATTGCTTTATGGATATTAGGGTCTGGCATTGAGCTGAGCCTCTGCCTATACCTCTGCCTAGTGTGCTGCACCAGAGTTAGGAGTCTTCTTGATGGCAATGCTCAGATTGAAATCCAGTCTTGCCTACGCTATCATGGTGTAAGCGAACACCAGCTAATAATGCCCCAAGTGACTGCCCCTCACTTGGTATTTCACTGTCAGCCTACTGCTGCTGAGGTTGAGTGGTCAGGGCCACATAAGGAGAACATCCAGGTACAGCAGGAAAACAGCACTGACTCATTAGATCAATGGAGAAATTTTCATCCCACTCTCGTGTGTTGCTCATCACTTTGTTGTCTTAATCCTCTATATCTGTGAGCTCTTAGAGTGTCCAGCTATGTAAGGACTACTGTTTAATCCCTAGAATTCTTTCTTTACTAGTCTTCTTTTTAGTACACCCTTAATATCAGATTCTCATACCAGGAGAAAACTCAGCTGAACCTTTGGCAAGCTCTCATCTCTGCAGAAATATCTTAGATAGGAGGTGTCTTCAATCCTTTTGTAAAGGCTCACTATGACCAGAAAATGTTTGTAACAGTTCTTGTTTGTAAGTAAAAGTAACAGACTAATGAAATATCTTTTCCAGGATGTCTTTTTCTATCAGCAAAGAACTGTTTTTAATTTGAATATGGTGCAATGATTGTTGCATATGGCAAATGCTCATCTACCAGTGTTCATGTAAATGTCTTCTCCTACCCCTGGCCACCATTTTGTGAGATGAACTCCCTAGCAGGTTTTGTCCATCTCTAATGTGGCAAGATCTATGGAATTGACATTATACATCGTAATTGTGATATTGGGAAAAATTCAAGTATCTGTGAAAGTCACTGGTGTAACTGGATGTCGGGACCTGTGTGTCTACACAGTGTAATCATCGATTCCCTGGCCAGTTCAGAAACTCCTCAGTTGGTCTCTGCATAGATGAGATGGACTGATTTGTGCCAGTGAACTGACTTATGACAAGGTGACTCACTGAACTTCTAACGTAAAAGCCCAGAGTTCTTGCAAGAGATGTGAAGTTTCTGTGTTTTTTCCTTTTTCTTGAATGCTGCGTGCCCAAAGGCCACAGACGGGGTGTTTGGTGAGCTGGGTAGCTCTGCTTTATCGCTACATGGAACTGCAGGCACTGACTCACATTCATCTGCCAGCTCCCATTGCCTTGTCAGTTCAGCCAGTTCTTGCATGAGGGCAGTGGTAGGCATCCTATCCCAAGCAACCACATTTCCTCCTTTGATCCTTAGTGTTTTCCCAGCTGTATTCTACCCACAACTATTGATGTTCGCGTCTCACAGCAGCTCACATATCTTGTCCACCATAGTTCCCTTTTCTTTTGTTTGGGAAGCCCGATCCTTCAAAGTCTCACCTCTGGCTCCTGCAATGTCCTGGAAATGGTGGCCTTTCTCTGCTGCCCTGTTCTTGCCATATGGGTGGTCCAGGAAAACTTTAGGTGTTACATTCTGCCTGGAGTTGTTGCATCTGAGATGCCAAACGACATTTGCAGCAAAAGCACAGTGTGATGTCTGTTAATTGCTGGTTCTGTTTTTCCAGTGCTGCAGCTTGCCTGTATTTGTCTTTTACTGTCTTTAACAGGCCAGCCATGTCTGTATTTTCTCAGAAAGCCCCTGTGGCAGTTGCCTAAGCATCTGCTTTAGATGGTTTTGGTTTAGCATTCAACTTAAATCTCAGATGCCTTTCCTCATTCTCAGCGCATCTTCCCACCAAAAGACCCATGCTGCCTCCATTCCCCAACTATTCTACTGCTTCAGTTCTTCTGGCCAGTTCTATTGGGCGTCTTTTACCATGTGCATCTGAAAGCAGAACTATGTACAGTTTATGAATATGGGACAATTTTGGTAACACGGAGCAAACAACTGGGAATAGCATGCTACTGGATGAAGCATTAATGTGGTCACCACGGCAGTGAAGGCGTTCAATCAGTCTCTGCTGTCCAGGCAGTCCTCGGTGAGGCAAAGAAGTGCTATCTGCTGTTGTCTGATCTTGCCGGATATCCATCTGCTGATCCTCTGCTTTTCTCTCAGAGTTTGATATCTTTTCTTGCTGGCATTCTTTTTGCTGGAGGTAACTTCATGATTTCTTTTTTTCAGTCACTTTATCTTGCTTGCTTTAGTTTCTTCTCTATCATTTACGACAAAACAAGGCCTTTTTTAAGTAAAGCAGAGCCAACATAGTGGCACTGCCTTTCACACGTCCGGGTTTAAGGTCAGGTGGCTGAGCCTTTGAGATGAAATGAAGGTTACAAAGCTTCTCTGCTGAATTCAGTACTTCATAGAGAGACCTCCTCTGCCGCTTGCCATGTGTCTGATAAGATACACTTCTTACACCACAGTAAATTGATCATTTATCATAGGAATTTATCTTTAAATCACAGAGGCAGTCCAGAGAATGTGAGATTGGAGGCCTCTTTAATTGGCGCAAAGTTGGATTAAAAAGTTGAACTTGCAGAAGATGGACTAAAGGAGTAGTACCTGGGCACAGCAACCTGCATGTGGCTCTCTGAGAAGATGTCCAAGCTTATGCCCATTGATTACCATTATATACTTTTCCCCATTGAGTCATTTCCTTTTACCTTATGCTTATAGTGTGTGTGTATATATACTTTGCATGTTCAATTGGATTTTTTTTAGGCAGTATCGTCTAGGTGTTTTAGAAGAAAAAAATACCTTTCCAACACAACTATCACTCCTTTTGCTCACATCAAATGGCAAGCAAACTCATAAACCTCATGTAAATGGCTCTTTCAGTATATGACTAGCGTTTTTTAGCTAATTAACACTTACCTGCTTGAGGATCTTTCTGCTGGGAATGACCATACTATTAACAAGAGTTCCCACTGTGCTAGTGATACATTAAGAGATGTTGGAGAGCTACTCAAAGGTCTTAGTAATGCTCATATTCTGTATGTATGGGTATTGTGGGGCTGACTTAGCAAGGCTGTTAACCAAGGACGTCTTTGCAAGAAGAAAATAATCATTCATATTCCTGAAAAGATAGAAGTTGTATTCTTGCAGGCTTCTTACAGGCCAGCTGTGCTAGCTTGTTTTTGAGCAGTCTGATTTCTCAACTCTCTCCCTTACTTACACTTTGTACAGAGTCAGTGACTGAGCATCCCTAGCTGGAGCTGTCGGAATCAATTTGCCATTTGTGTCTATCTCCTTCAGTGACTCAAAGACTTTTTCTTTTTAAATCTTCTCGTTTGTGATTGCAGTAACAGTCATTCAATGTTCCTTGTTTCAGAGCTCTCTGAGCTGAACGAGTTGACTTGGCAACCAGGGAATGCTGGAGGAGATGGAAGTAGAAGGCACTGGTTGGCTGCAGCACGTTAATAATGACTAATGTTCACACTGCTATCAATCTGTGGCAAACGAGTACTTCCTGTTCCTTGTTATATAATGGAGAACACCTCTGAAATTCAGAAGATCATCAGTGTGCCCCCAGTTCTGCAAGGAGATAAGGATAAATGTATCCTGACATTTGCCAAACAAATAACTTGGTCAGCTCACTTTACTATGTGCTCCTTTCTCTTGGGAGCTCCTGGGTGGCAAGAGAGAGAACTGTTTTTTTTTTTTTTTTTTAATTTCGGCTGCACAGAGCTAGTTTGAAGACATGGAAAGAAAATGCAATAAATTCAGAACGCAAGCCCTGAGGGTTGATAACCATCACTTTAAATGAAAATTACTTTTACCTGTATAGGATTTGACCCAGAGGAGAACAGATAGAGTTGCTGCCCTCTGTGAGGCATGTTTAGTAGCCCATATGTGTTGTTTTAAGGGTTATCTGTGGCACCCAAAGACAATGATGTGACAAACTACAAACCTGCCAGATTTCCTGCTTTGTTTCATGCAGGGAGGGAGTGTTCCTCCTGTCCCTGCAGTTTGACACCTCAGCCTTCCCTTTACTGTTGTGGAGTGGAAGTGTGTGGGAACCCTTGGCCAGTTGCAGCTGGTGCCTGTAGTTGTGGAGGACAGAAGGGCTGTTCCAGGGCCACCTCATTCAGAGGGGCCCAAAGCTTACAATGGTGCTGCTGGGAGGATCTCACCTCCAGGAGCCATATCCCACAGTCTCTTCCTCATGTCATCCCATGCACCAGAGCATCCGTGTAGCCTGCAGGAGGCTGCTGGAAAGAAACTTCAGAGTCCTGAATTTATGGCTTTTGGCAGAGTATTCTGCTGCCTTGGGCTAAAAAGCAGTTTTGTTAAGACGCTTAACTGGGGAAAACACTGCTAATTGTATTCTGTCGTATTTATGACTCTAGCTGAAGGAAATCTGTTGTTCTTAGTGGGAGATTTTGCTTTCTACTTTGAACTGGGCTGTAAAGCAAGATGTAAGGAATAGTTATTCACTATGAAAAGCATCAAATAGACCAGGATGGCTCTTAAGATGTCTGTCATAAATCACTACAAAGATTTGTCGAGCTTAATTGAAGGTTTAGGTATATAGATATAACACCAAGTTTCATTTGCTTTCAGAATTTTACTGTTTGTTAAACATTTAAAAGTAGATTGGTCAGAAGAATTTTCATTGAAGTCTAATATTCAAAAAGCACATTTCATGTGAGTCTGTGGTCCCAGCTCAGTTTTTTAGTCACATTTCTTATCAAAAATCAGTCCTTAAGTTGAGACTGGAACATGTTACTGATAAAAGGTAAAGCATGTTGAAATATTTACTCAACACTCATGTTTTGTAATATATCTTTGAGTAATTAGATGCAATTTTTTTTCCCCCAAACCGTATTTTTCTGAATAACAAAGTATTTTAGCAAGTCCCAAAGCACAAGGTTTCTGTGAATGCCTTGGAATGGAGGAAAATAGGGAAAAGTTTTCTATCTTATTGGCTTATTTTTGTTTCCCTAAGGAGTGGGCCTAGACCTTTTACCCATTTAAAATAAGGCAATAGATTCTTTTTTTGGCAATTGCAAAATCTCACTCATTTGAGATTTGGACTTTTATCTCTTTGTCTGCAGAGGATTTTTGCTTTTCTTGCAAGAGACTGAGACTGCAGGAATTATACAAAACTGGAAAAGCTGAGGTGTACTGAACATCTTTGCAGTCTTATGGTAGCTCTGAGACTAATTGACTCAGACCCTGGCCTTTCTCTCGGCACATCTGATGTCATGACCAATGTAATAATTACTGTGAAGAGAAATTGCTGCTGTGGATCAGTAGGGTCATTTGGACTGAGAGGAAAGTGGATGTGCTGCATCTGTATGACAGACAATTAAAAGAAGTCTTTCCTGCCTGCCTTTACTTTGTACCTTAAAGATCTCAAGCGCTCTTTTTACTTTTATTATCTTTACAGTGTACACACTTTCACAAGACTTCATTTCCACGTCAGTGAGCAGTGAGGGCTGGCTGCTCCTAAGGGCGGGTGAAGAACACGCCCTGGGTGACTGGCACGGCCTGCATGCTCACCTGTGGTGAGCTGCTGTCCAGGGGGTCTCAGCCAGGGGCTAGTAATGGGCAAGGAGTGGAGATGAGCCTGGTGCAGGGTTTGGCTGGGAGCAGCCAAGGCTGAAGCCAGGCCTGGAGACAAGCTTCAATGTCCACACCAGACTAGGCCACCTGCAAAAAGCTCAGGTTGAACCTGATGACCCTAGGCTGAGCTGGAATGGATCGGCTGGGGACGTGGGCATTAGGGAAGTCCCAAGTGAGGCTGGTCAGGGCTGTAAGGCCCATTAATGCCCCCAGGGCTCTGGTGATTTGTGACTTCATCAGGTCTCCAGACCTGTATGAGCTCTGGGAGCAGGCAGTCCTTTGAGTTTGCTAAAGCTGGAGTCTTTGCAGCTTCCAATGAACTGCGTTCCCTGCGGAAGACAGGCCTTGCTAGGCTTTATGATGATGGATGGATAATGCATCTATCATCTGGTTACTAAATTTTGGCCTTGTTAGAGGCATTCAGATTGATGAATTATTTCTGTCAAGCTAACTTAACTACTTTATCTCTTAACTGAGAATTCCTGGCAGTGACTCAATACTGACAAACTCCAGCCCTGAGATGACATGAGATGTGCAGTGAAAGGATCCCACAGCAAGGGGCCCTCTGAGGTGAAGTACCAGCAGAAGCCTGGATTCAGACACAAGGCTGTGCCTTGTGCATTTCTGGGACCTTTTTTAAGGCAAATGCACAGGTGTGAGTAGATTGTCCTTCAGGACTTTTTCTACAGGAAAGATGCTCCAAAGCTATAGAGTGAATAGCTCTGCATCCTTCTTGAGTCCTCTTGGAATAAGGGAACTTTAATTTTACATTGGGGTCAATGTTGCAGATCCTTGTAAATCTAGTGCTTATAAAAAAAATTTAAAAAGGCAGCAAAAAGGGAAGGAAGGAAATAGTATATTGTTAAGTAGATCCATGTGTTCAAGTCTGAATATTGGCTGTGATGTTGCCAAACTTTCATTACCTTCCCTGAGCTTTGGTGCTCTTCTGGCTTGTCTCATCATATCTTTGCTGTGAAAAAGTGAAATGAATTATTTTCACTGAGGGACAGTATGGGACAGTGCATTGGAGAGGTGGATGGGGGAGGGTGGGAAACCACTGCCTTTGGTCTCAGTGGCTGACTTGGCTGCTTCTGAAAGCCGATAAGGAAATTCTGTGTTGCTATTCACTTTGGTTCACTCTATTGAATCAACCTCTTTCACCTTCACTTTCATGAAGGTGGAGGTCAGTCAATCCCTGTCAGCCTTTTTCTGCTAACTTGCTGAAATTGTTACTGTGAAAAGTTGATTCTTCACAGAAAGGAATATTTTGATTCCATTCATAGATGGAAGAGAATATTAATACTACATGGAGGTGAATACAGCAGAATCCATTGTTTATAAATGGAGTTAGAAAATAAATATGAAAGTAAAATAAATACTTGTATTCATGTCCAAATGTTAATGACTCTTAGATGAATTTTCAGAGTCTTCTCTCCTTTGCTAGGCTTAGTTACTGTTTTACATTGTCCTCTTGAAATGGCTGCAGATGTGTATCAAAAAATAAACTTGAAACAACTTTCAAAGGGAGAGGTTATAAACAACTGTTTTCTTCGCCCAAATCATCTGATTTCTCCCTTTGTGGGAAGGTTGCATGGATCTAAATTAAACTAATTTCTTCCTGCATTACTTCTCATAGTCTGCTGGTTCGGTGTGAGCACTAGTATTAGGATTCTGTTATCAGGCAGGGACAACTGGAAGAGATTGCTTAAGAGTACTCCTGCTAATCAGCAACAATATACGCCAAGAACTTCTATCAGCATAACAACATAAAAATCTTTCTGTCTAGCTTATCACTGAGGCTAATTGCCTCCTGTATGACCTCTCTGAAATGTGTCCTTAGCTACAATGAATTCTGCTTTTCTTAAGACGTGAATTTATGAATATCTGCCATAAACACAAGTAAATTAAACTAAACTAAGTTTTCTAACAATAATGGAAAATCTTTACTGCTCTGTGTTAAGCTCATCCCCAGAGCTGGGGGTCAGGAAGGATTTTTCTCTTAGGTGAGATTAGCGACGACCATTGCTATCCTTGTTTACTTGCTTGCCTATTTATTTTTTTTCTCCCTTGAAATATGGAGAGGTTCCTGCCTGCTAGAATTTTCTGGGAATTTTCACCTTAAAAAACTCCTACCAGTGCAGAGACCTAAAGTACTGCTGCTGTCTTGGGTGTCCTGCCCTTGATGTCTGTCACTGCTCTTCTCTGACATAATTCACATTGAAGGCCTGTAGCTTATTTTGGGTTGTGGGACTGCTTGGTGGCCTGGGGTGTAGAGTGAAAGAAGCAGACATCATTTGAACTAAATGTCTTTATTGTTGCTGTCTGTGATGGTGAGGTTGTGGATGCTTACCAGTTCTCATACTACTATGTGGTTTGGGTACCCTTTGCACTGAAATTGATCTTGTGAGCAGAAAAATGGTAAAGCATAAAATTTTATTAAAAAATGAGCTATGAGTTGCATGAAGGAAACAAAATGCTTAATGAATGCACATAGTGAAACCAAATAAACTTTTTAAAATCCTCCTACCGCCTTGCTATCCTACCTGAAATTATAGCAATACGACTGTGACTTTGTAGGTACAATGAGGAAACTCCTGATACATTACTTTATCAGCAGCTCAATATTTTTGTCTTTGCCCTTCCACTATTCTAATTCCCCTTGTCGTCTTCTGACTTCACTCAAGTTATTGGGATGAGTCGTATGTGCAGGTTTTTGGAGGGATCGGTTTCGTCTGTGTAAATGTTTCTCTGCTGTGAATAGTTCTGTGCTGTGCTGGCAGCATCACAGGCAGCAATTGTGTTCAGCCATACTTTGCTACCTGCATGGTGCTAGTGACAATCATGAACCTCATCTAGTTTTATTGCTGTTGGTGTGCCCTAACTCAAGGCACACAGTTTCCATGGCTGGAAAGATATTTAAATGGTTTTCAGCTAGGCTCCCTCTGTGCTCAAACTAAAACTGCAGAGCCAACCCCGTATCTGGAGGTATCTGTGCTTCTTCCTTGATTATAGAGAATGTCTCCTTGATTAGCTTAGACTGAAGCCTGCTTTTCAAATAGCTAGAATTTAGAACTTAAATTTCAAGCTTCTCACACTTTTCAAAGGTAGTTCACTAACAGCTCAAGGACTCAGGCTGGAAGTTGCCATTTGTGGTACAGAGATTTAGCATGGACTAGGATAGTAGGAATTATAGGGCAGATGGCTGCCAAATGGAATGATATTATGTGTTGGATCTCTTATACTTAAAATAGTATGACATATTTGAACTAGTTTTCCTTCTTCTGTTTTTTAGGAAGATGTGGCTTTATATATTTCACAGAAATATCTAGCTGTCAATTCTCCATAAGCTCACTTTCATATAATTAAAAAAAAATCAGATTAAATGAGATAAATGGAAATCTCATAAGCATTAAGGATTTAGACAACAATGGAATTCTAACCATGAAAAATATGCTTGCTGAATCTCTGACTTGATTAAAAATAAAATATTAGCCTTCATTGTATGTAACTCAAAGGAAGCTTGTCTTCACTGAAGTTCACTTGAGTGTACTGATTAAAGAATTTGTTATTGAAAGTTAGTTTTTAACTATTCAGCAGCTTGATCAGAGCAATAGAATTGGTTGGTTTTGGCACAAGTACATTCGCTGTGTACATAACTATGGTAGGTCTGGTACAGGTCACTCATACCCTGTAATGCTGCCTCCATCTCTGCGTTATCAGTGTGAGGAACTCAGAGAGACCATGCGCTTTAATTTGGCACTTACTGCTATATGCCTGAGGTAGGCAGAGTGGAATCGCCATCTCCCCCCTTCACTTTCAGAATAGTATTTGCTGATAAAATTCTTCCTGGAACAAGGCACCTTTGCTCTGCCCTTCTCTCAAGAGCTATAATAGAATAGCCTTCTATGTTATGATTTTTAATTGTACGTGGTATGAAAAGGTGTTTGTGTATGTGCTGGTGTGTTGCGTGGGTGTGCTGTGTGTATGTTTCAAACCACCCCTTTGAAGCTTAATTTCCATTTATTCAAGTGTATCTGTATCAACAAGAAGAACAGCCAGTTCTGCAAACAGAATGTAGGCTACATTCTGTTAGTATAAAGGACAGCTTGATCTGGTCAGAAGAGCCTGGGTTTAGGAACTGTGTGGCTGTAGCAGGCAGTATAGTTTTGGACAGCTGCTAAGAGAGTTTGGAATAGTTACTTGACTTACTTGCTCATATGGGTATGATTGAAGGGGGAGCAGCTGACTAGGGAAGGGAGCACACACGGGATATTAGACCATCATTTTTACCTGGGTGCTTTTTTAATGTTTATTAGGTAGTTTGGAGAGAGAAGATCTGATAACTTGAACATTTCAATTTTCAGTTGTGGTCTGGAAAGGATAAAGTGTAAAATTTGGCCAGAAGTCACACATACAATATTGAGAAAATCAGGCACATTCACAATGCAAATGAAAATAGGAAAAAGCAATGCTCTTGGCCCCTTTGGGAGGGTGCATAGTTAATCTACTGTTACTGTTTGAATCAACGGCACATTAAAATCCAAGCGCTGATACGAGGAGGCTGGTTTTCACTGTTGGCTGATAAGCAGCTGTTTGCACTGTGCAGCTCAGTTTTCTCTCCAGGCTGGAAGGGCAGGAGCAGATCTTGATCTTAAGAGCTAGGGCAGCTTTGCTGAATCTGATGAAGTTACTCTGCCTTGCGCCATCAAAAGATTTACTTCCTTGTTCTGTGCATTGTTGTGTGTCCTCATAATATTCACGTCACAGATAAAGCATATCTATGGATTCCTTTAGCGTAACCAAATACTTTTAAAACTGTACTGCAGAAGAAGCAAGAAGGAAGAAGACAGAAATCCACTGAGGAGAATAATATCACCAGTGGTACAGTGAGTGAGTTGGAAGGCAAAATAATGGCTTTCATGATTTGACTGGCCACAGCCCAAAGTGTTAGGTACAATGATGACTGCCAGGGAGTCAAATGCGATGCAATGATTTGGATGTATGTGCTAACTGGTCATGGTCTTTCTACAATCTCCTGACTTTTCAAGAGGGATAGTGGTGGGAAGGGATGATGCCAAATCCATCAACGAAGTAACATTTATAGTGTGAGTACCAGGAGGATCAGAAATATTTGTGATGAGGTGGAAAAAAAGTCTTTAACCATTGCTTTCATTGCAAGATAGTCCCAGGAATGCTGTAATAAGTCATTCATCACTTCTATATGGCAAAATCATATAGCTTTAATTGTTTTTGCAACCTGTTTTTGACTCTGCTACCCCAAGCTTTATTCTGTTGTGTAATGGTATAATTTTTATTGGTTCTGATTTTGGTTGAATTGCTTTCAAGATTGGCTGCTGTAATATGGAGAATCATATTACACTGGAGAATCATACTTCAGTAGTGTGCAAAATGAGACCAAAAAATCGAATTAAAACAAAGGCAAAATGAAATTGGATCAGCAGCTCTGCTTAGGCAAAAGTGGAATTACAGCATTAAAAATGTTTTTTATTTTTGTTGAAATTCTATTTGTTTTTTTAAAAATAAATCTCTTTAAAAAGTGGAACTACACCAACAGGCAGGGATGATTTTGGCTTTCAAAGAGCTAGAGGCTGCAAGTTGGTGTGTGAAGGAAACATGTCAGGCTAGGTGTGTTTACCTTTGTGTTTTCATTTCTTGCTACAGCCTCTTTCCTGTTCTCTGATTTTGCATATGTCCAGATTCCCCTTCACCATGTAGTCCTATCTAACTACAAGTGCTCTAGAATGATGTATGATGCTGCAGCTTGTAAATACTGCATTTTTCTTGGACCCACTGCAAAAGATGGACCATGCAGTTACTGCAATTAGTTGGATGAGGGTCATGATTCGCCATGTTACTGTCTGCAGGCCATCTGGAGGAGGTGTGAGCTGTTGATAGGGGTCCTACTGCTTAACTTTGGTCTCCTCACTAAGCTGCCTCTTTCAGATCTTAGATGCCGCAGAGTGCCTTGATCCTCTAAGGAGAGAGTTTCTTTAGGGAGTGATTAACGTTTTAGGGGCTTTGACTCACCTTTGGGCTTACCAGTTGACCATAGGGGAGCCTTGGGGTTCCTTGGTTAGACATATCAGCTAGGTGCCTAAAAGTAGATGTATTTCCCAAGTTGCACAGCTGCTTGAAATACCTAGAATGAAATCTGAATTCAAGTAATACTACCATTCTTTTTCTTTCCTTTCCTGTACACAGAATTTATCAGATGCATTTGGATTTTCGTACATAATGTGATGTCATTTTAAATGGCACAAAATGAGCGTGAGGAAATAGACAATAGCACACATGAAGACAGTACTCCAGCACATTGCAGACTGTTCCTTTTGCCAGCATTTGGAAAGGGAGAAAATGGTGAAGCTTCAAGCCAGCAGAACAGACGAGCATTAAAAAGTCATATTGCCTTCTGGCTGTCACACCTAGAAATAACTTAAATGTAGTGGGTATTCCTGACAGTGGGAACTTCTGATCAGATCATTGTAACATGCAGATATGGAGTACTTCTAGGAAACAATAAAACAAAGAAGCTTTCAAGGAAGAATGTAGTTTCTTCATAAGCAACCTGCAGTACGTAGCTTCATTGCTTCGTGTGAGAAATCTGCTGAGAACCTTGGAGGATTTCAGTTCTTGTTGCATCACGCTCAGTCCTGAAAAGTGCTGAACTTTGGGATGTTAAATGTTTTCGGGCAACACTGACACCGGGGATGAGGGAGCCCTCTGTAAAACTGCTCTGAAAAACATCTACTTGTAAAATTGAGAGCATTGTTTGGAACTCCTTATTTCCATAAAGTTTCCCCAAATTAAAGGTCGTACTCCATGAGACCTGCCTGGTGCTTCCATGCTCCACACGCTGGGACCCAACATCCCAAGGGTTCCTCAGTCTCGGAAATCCTGAATGCTGGGCTCCCCTTTGCCTCCGTGTAACCACTCCTCTACTTAGAGTACATAGCCAGAAGGCTTCAGAACTGATATTGTTATCAAAAGGAGTAGTAGGCTGAAGAGCCATCGAGTAGCTAGGAGGGGAAAGGTTCAAAAGCAAGGAGTCTTCATGCAATATTTAGCTAAGCTGTGAACCTGCCTGCTAGTGGGTGCTGCACATGCTGAAGATTTGAGCTGATTGAATAGGAAACTTCGCCTGTTTTCGGTATAAACACAGCTGGCTGCGAAAGTACCTCAGATGGAAGGTGTTGGTTATCTAACATCACCATAGTTTGGCCTGTTCTTAATCATTTTCTTAGCATTTATTGTTCTGGCAATGATGGATATATGATGCAGAGTTGGATATAGGACACTACTAAATAGAACTTTGGTCTGACCAAGTATGGCTGCATTTTTATTCTTAATATTCAAATTCAAGTTGCCAATTGATTTAGGATACCTGAGATTTCTGGAAAGCCAAAATTCAGGGTTCCTGATTCTGCTTACTTCTGTGACAGTTGTTACAAAAGCATATGTGTACCTGAGGTGTGAATTCAGCACTGCTCCGGTGCAACCTGATTGTATCAGGAACTGGGTCAACGGGAGCACAGGTATGGAAAACTGGAAGGACAGAGCTCCAGCCCTGCTGGAGTGAGTGGGAGATTTGCCCTTGAATTCTCTGGGGCAAGGATTTTACTTGGCACTCTTATTCTCCCTTTCTCATAGTACAAGAGACAGAGATACGTATCTGAAAGTGCAAGCTATGACTTTGAAATGATACATCGGAGTTCTTCTGTACACAACTAATTTTCAGAATTTGTTTTGGGAATCATTTGGGTGTAAAGTGCAATTAAAAATCTTTCAGTCTTGCTAAGACAAAGTTATGTGAAGCACGTACCTTTTTCACTGCAGGACAGAAGCAGGCGGCCTGAGGATAGGAAGATGGTGTTTTGGGTTTGTGTTGTAGGTGACTGATTTTTATAACTTCCTTGAGCATGTGTGTTGAAGGATGGCAGACTGGATGGATCACTGGTTTAATTTGATATGATCTTTGATTAAAATAGACTTCCTGAAAAAATACAAGCTCTTCTACACATTGAAAAGAGGGAAAATATTAAAATGATTGCCGTTTTATGTGTTGTCAAATTAAATGTTACCATAGGAACCCTGGGCTGTTTACCGCAATAATAATAAATATTTTTAATTCACACTGTGCTTTTCATCTCAAAGGACCCCCAGGTGGTTTACAAATGACATACATGGATTGCTCTACACGGTGCTGAACTGCAGCCGCAAGAGCTGCCTAACTATTTATATTGGTACTACCTGCTAGTGTGAGGTAGGAAATGTACTGTACCCCGAATGAATCTGTAGGGATTGTCTGGGAGAGCAGAACTGACATCTGGCCAAGAGCTGAGCAGCAAAACATGAAGAATCAGGCAGGGTCAGATATGGAGTTACTGGTAATGTTCGGTAATTCTTTGAACAGCCAGATGAAGTTTTTACTAGAACAGGGAAGAAACTGTTTTTGAAAAAGTTGCAGGTCAAAGCTCTTCCCTTTTCACCCCAAGGTGAGTACCTCTGCGGTTTGGAAGGAAGAGAGCAAATGGCCAAGTTAGGGCCTTCCCCAGGAACAGGGGAGATCCAGCTTCCCGCCTCGTTTTAGCAGTTCTCCCTGCTGAGTGACTCCTTGCTCCTTTGGGAGGAGGTGTTTGCTCTGACCTAAACTCATGAAATTCCTACAATTATTTGAATTAATATCAGCTGAGGCTTGAACAAGGTATCTTTGCAAAGTAATCCAGGTGTGCAAAGCTGCTGAATGACTGCATCCTTTTCTCTCTGGCAGTCTTTACAAAGTGGGTGTTGCTCCACTGAGGATGAGGAGTGATCAGCATGACAGTGTCTTGGTGACCGGGGTATCCTCCCGAAAGCAGAAATGTTAACACAACTCTCCTGCTCACATAACAACACTCTTGCATCGAGCAAGGCTGTGTCTGCCTGTCTTTTTTTTTTCCTAAATAAAGTCTCTCCTGGAACTAAGAAACTTGACTGAAACTTCATGATGATCACTAGTATCTTCCCACATTTTTTTGATGAATCAATGCTTTATGGTTTTAAGAAAAATCATTGTCATCAAATAATAATAAAAAAAACGAAACCTGACTGCTCCACCATTCACCTTTCCTTCAGATAACACTTGACTTTATGCTTTCTAGATGGAGTGTGAGTAACTCTGTATGCCTTTGCTTTCCCAGGCAGAGCATTAGTGCTTATGTAGGTGCATGACCTATATAACCAGTGACAGAGAAAATGATTCCTTAGAAACACTTCATACTCAGGCTGTTTTCACATGGTTCAGGAGAGACAGCTAAATGATGCAGTCCAGTAAACTGCGTGAAAATCCTTCATTGTGGTGGCTGCCTTCAGAGCAGCAGCTTTTAAAAATTGCTGATGTGCGCCTGCCCTTCTGAGGTCACAGGCAATTGCAGGTGCAAGTGATGGAAATTTTGTATCTAAGTAGTTATTTCTATTTCACGCTTCAGTCTTGAAAGGCCAAGAAACCTGGAAGACCTGGTCCTTCTCTCTGTAAAAAACACACCCACTAACAGCCTTTTTCTTAATGAACTTGTCTTGTGTTATTGAACAGCCAAATGATTAAAAAAAAAATGTTAACAAAAAAGGCTGCTTGGCTGAGACTCTTGTCTGGGCTAGAATTAAGTGGGATTTATATTAACTGGACTGGAGCTCAGCAGTGGCTTTCACCCATCCTTTGAAGAGAGAGGATTTAGAGTGTGATGTTTCTATCCGACTTAAGCTCTTGTCAAGAACAAGGTAGGGCTGAGGTTTATACCTTATACACAGACCAGGCTTGCTGATGTTTTGTAAACATTCTGGTGTGCCTTGGGCGGGCTTTTAGCAAACTCTCAGCTATTATTTTGAAGGCAGTCTTCCTGAAACATAGTGTTTCCATGTGGTGTACACTGACCAATGCAAAACCTGATGAATTTACCCCAAATTTACTTCTGTTCTTTGGAACCTGAAAAATGGGAGCGCTTCAGCAGCCAGTTCCTATATTAACACACATTACAGGGGGGAAGGTTTGCACATTTTTGTGTGAACTGGCGTCACTGGGACATTGACAGTGCTTTCTTGGATACTTATTTATAAAAACTTGACTTGCTGCTAGCCTTCTGGGAAAACTTCATCAGCCCGAACTCCTAGTTTTGTCTGTTCTTACAAAGGGGCTGACCTGCCTTCCTTTCTCAGTGATGTGCTGCAGTTTTCTGAATACCATTTTTAAACATCCTTGGATGAAAAAAAAAATGCAAAGAGGTTTATAAACCACGTGATGAACCAGCGGGAGCTCAGGAGACTTTTCTTTGTGTGTGCGTGTACATTTCGCTCAGTTTGTCATCATTATTGCTAAATTCCTTTTGTTGTTTTCCCACAGTCTCTTACGTTTTTACCGATAATCTTTTGTACTCTGTTGCTGATTGTGTTTCCAGAGACTTGCTGCTAGTATGAGAAGTGGATGATTGATGGTGTACTCTAATCTTGGGTTGATTCATTATATCCCGGCTGATTAAAACACTCTGCCTACATTCTAAGGGCTGAAATCTGAGCACAATTTGCTGCAAGTCAGAAGCCCCCGTGCGCAAGGGGAGTCACAGAAGCAGGGATCGAAGCGTGGCCAGGAACACGAGGCGCATCCGTGGGTCGATCATAGCAAAACCTAACCCTTCATCTTTCTGTAACTGAGCGCTGAACTCCCACGCAGATCTGACGGATACAGCTGGCTTGCTGACTCCGTAGCCTTGCACTAACGGGCTGTGGGTTTGGCTACTGAGCCGCTGCCCGAGGTTGGGTGCGAGCCGGCACATCGGTGCACGCTGGGGGAGGAGAAAGTGGCTGGGCGCGTGCCTGGGCTCCCTGCACGGGGAGATGTGTGAGGCTGGCTGCGCGGGCTGTCACAGCTAGTGGCGGGCAGCCAGCAGCGAGCTCCAGCGCGCCGCTGCCACCGGGAGAGAGGCTGCGGCCGAAGGGACAAGCTGGCAGGATCATGACAGAGCCAAGCAGCAGAAAGGAGGGATTTAAAAAATGCCGGAGTGCTACTTTCAGCATCGATGGCTATAGCTTTACTATCGGTGAGCCTGATTTAATTCCCTTCCTTCCTTCATTTCTCTCTTCTGCTTCTTTCCTCTTTCTCAGCCGCTTCAGGTAAAAGCCAGCTGTTGCTCACAGCTGCCTGTTGTCCCTGTATACCTTTAAAATGTATAGATGCCCTGCAACTTCTGCATTTCTTTCCCATTCTGCCTTCTATATTTACTTCTGCCCAAGAAACTTGTCAGTGATACGCAGCCGCCGTGAATCCCCTCGCTGGGTTTTGGCACGAGCTCGCTGAGATGTTTGCAGAACTTCTTGTTTTGGAACCCTATCTCAGGAACGCCGCTGTTTCAGGACTGCAGATTTCCAACTCGCTAGCTGCGTTTCCTTCCGATGAGCCCAGTAACACAGCCCTTGGGAACTGTGGTTTTGTTTCCAGTATTTGTTTGTTCTCTTAGCAAGTGTTTCCAAATCCTTCAACCTTTCACCATTTTTAGGTTGCATAAAAATGTACGCAATCATTCTTCTTGTGTCTCTCCAATATGAAAAGCAAATTGCTGGGGAGGGAAAGATGTGAGGAGAGGTTAGGAATTTGGGGACTGTTTGTTTCTCTTGTAGCTGAGTGCAGTTTGTCTGTATTTGCTGTCGTAGGCACAAAGTGAGGCTCCTCAAAGCGACAGGTGTCTGCGTGTTTTTCCAGGAGTCTTGCTGTGCAGAAGATAAAATCTGAGGATTCCCTAATCAGGCTGCTCTGCTAAAACCACATATCTCACAAGGCTATGTGATATAAAACCCCATAGACATCAAAAACAAAAAGGCTTTTATGGCGTTTTAACTTTCAAATGAAATCCAGTTCAGTATGTATGGATAACTTACGCAGAACAAGCAATCAGTACAACCTCCCCGCCCCCAGCTACCTTTTAGGTGTCAAGGGTTTATATTTTCTTGCAGCTCTGACATCGGGGAAGTCTCTCCTGGCTTGTGCTGGTAAAACTGGGGCATAATTTCATTTAGTAATGATGAATACAAGCTTCTTGTTGGTGTGGGAGGCACTTGTTTCATCTAGTTGTCTGCTTCACAGAAAACTTGTTTTGCAATCACTAAACTTACTGAAGAAAAATGGAGACAGGAATGTACGTTTCACTAAAATATTTTCATGTGATCATCTGTTAATGTGCATGTAGCATTTTAAAGGTGAAACTGCTAGGCAAATGCTGCTTTTTTAAGACTTTTTCTCTGAGGCAGTAGGTGGTAGTCCCTCCTCAAGCTAAGTTGCAACATGCTCGCTTTTGAACTCCCTATCCCTAATCTCTCCATCTCTCATCATTTTTACTGACAGTGATATTTCATCAGTTTGTGTCAGTCTGGAGGAAAAACATTTCCTTTTTGAGCCCAGGCAGTAGAAAATATCATCCAAAGATGCAGAACGTTTCTGACTGTGCCTAATTATTTTGTTTGTTCCTGAACAGACCAACAGGATTGCTGTGTTTGTTACTCTGCTGTCTTTATTGCTACTTGTGCTCACAAAACAACTAGACCAAATTTTGGGTCAAATGACTCAGGCAATTGCAGCCTCTGCTTCTTAGGGCAGTTGTTACATAGTAGTTCATGTGCTGTTTTCTTCTATTTCATGCACGCAACCAATGTATTGATTGTGAACTGTGCATTATATAACATTTATTTTTATATCTGGGCAAATGTGCATTGGATTGACTCACATAACTGTGAAAGCACTGTAAACATGCTATCTGGTATCACCAGCACTGTGTGATGGACAGATCTGAATGATTCATGTATTTGTTATTCTCTGCATCAAAGAAAACGAACGTATCCAAAAGATCTGACAACAATGTTGAAGTGTTGGGGATGGGCGTAAACTTTTTCCCTTCAAATGAGACTTGTGTGTAGATACCCAGTTTCAGATGCTGCAAATTTCTCGAGAAGTTCTTGGAAAATGTTGAGCTGCTGCATCTGCCACTGAAACGTGTCAGCTGGGATAATAGACTGCTACTCTGAGGAACACAGTAATATCAGGTTGAGATAAATGTTTCCACTTGTGTGCAAAAGAAAATAGTTTGCATTGCAATTCTAACTGCTAAGAAAGGATGATCTTCACAGTGTTTTGAAAAAGATTATGTACAACAAAACTAAATGAAAATTTTCACGAAAGACCTGGGACTGAAATCAACCATGAAGATGCTTGGGAAAGGAAGAAGGCTGGTGCAACAACAGCTCCAGGCTGCTTGCCTGTAGTTGTACAGCTCTGTGTCTCTGGGGATGGTCACTATCGCTGCGCTCAGCAGTGCAACCTTCATCAGCTGCTGTGCAGCTCCCATTTTCCCCTTGCTCACTGCAAGCGCTGGTGGTGGGACAGCAGCTGAGGGAGCTCGGCACGTCTCAGGGCCTCCGCAGATCCCTGCAGGAGTATCTGGCCTGCAGCGCTATAAGGGAAATGTACGTCAGTACCCAATAGCTTTACTTGTGTACAGAATAACAAGGTAGTTGCAAATCCCTTTTCTCCAGACAACAGCAACTCTCTTGGAAGAGAATATGAGGAGGGCAGAGGTGCACTGCTCTACATGCACTGAGAATTTCCAGCGTGGTTTTGGAGGTTCTGCTTATGGCATTTTTGCACTTTTATGGCAGCGTGATGTAAAGGGACTATAGCAGAGCTACAGAGAATGCCATTTAGTGGGACCATTTGGGATGAGGCAGGAAATCTTGTTTGCTCTAGAAAGTTCGATGTGTCTGTAATGAAGGCTTTGGTGCCTTTATTTGCCATAATCTCTCTCAGCAAATTTCAGAGTCTGTTTCACAGTAAGTCTTTTAATTATGTAAGTTATTTTGTTTGAGTTCTTGTTTAAATTTGGCTGAATTCTCATCCACTAAAAGAAAAAATACCAAAATGCCAGCTGAGTTTAAAGGAAAAGAAATTAAGAACTCGCGCCTGTTTCTTTTTGTCCTGCACTTTCTCATCATTTATGAAATAGTGTTAAATCAGAATGCTGGTGTTACTGATTTTGCTGCTATAATTGTGTGTCTGGAGGTGCAAGACAGAGAAACATCCATTCCTTTAAACCTGGGAAAACCGTAAACATAGACATTAACAAGAGGATATTTTCTTTCTGCATTTATCACCTTCCTATGACTAAGAGCTAACTGCATTAAAGCTCCCACTCTCTGCTTTTCATATCCAGAAGCACCTGGCAACACTGTTTTAAGTGTCCTGTCCAAATTTATCTAATAAGTTTATTTTTGTGGGTTAGAATGAGTTGAAGTGGCGAGGAGTTCTGCTGTCACACAAGTGCTGTTGGAGGGGGGATGTGGAACCAAAAGACTTCGCCTAGCTCACAGCAGTTGTTTTTACACCTTGCGGGAAAGTTCCTTTAGGAGGATCCTGTCTCCATTTCATCTGCAAAAGCTCTTTCTCCAATTATTACGAAAGATTTGAGTTTTGCTCAGTGGCACTTTCAGGCCCTACTTTGAAATAATTCTTTAAAAATATGGTTTTATAAACTGTCCTATTTTATCACTTTGCAGCTCTTTATTTGAAACCCATTTCAACACCATTTGCGTGCAGAACACTCCCAAAGGTAGAGTTCTTGGTGAGTCCCTCTGAAAGTTCACGTCAGAAATCCACGCAGAGCAAATGTTGCTTCAGAGGGTGCGTGCTGTGTTGGTCTCAGTTGGGGATGGGGAAGACTGGAAGCAAAGTAGATACTGAACTCAGCGTTTTTAGAATAAGCTCGGTGTCACATGCTTAATTTTTAAAGGAAATGCTACAGTAGTTATTTTCTTTTTTAAAGGTTGCACATTAGGAGCTCCATGTTCAAATTAACTGGAATAGAAAGGACTGTTCTTGAAAAAGTTTCTAGAAAGAAACCAGGGAAATAGGAGCAGTTTCACTTTTTGTTCTGTATGTTACCCAGAGAGCTTTGTGTATTGTAGCAACAATTAATGCAGTTAACTTCTTTGTTGTTGTGTATGAATGTTCGGCTTTACTGGAGTCAGTCATTCTTCTGAGGGCGATGGCTCCTTTGCAAGCCAGAGAAGAGGCAGGCTTTAGCATAAGGCACCTCCCAGCCCATGTACAGGACATACACTGTGCTTTCATGGAGATTTACATGGTTTCTGCCCTTAGTTTCTTCTTATGAAAAATGTCACATTGACTGAAAGCGCGCTGTAATCACGGAGTGCTGACAGATCTCCCCCTGGTTCTGTGTGCGTGCCACTCGCAGCGCTCCTTCCGAGCAGGCCTGGGAGAGACGTCTGTCTGTGGGGTCGTCTGCTTTTGGGGAGGGAGGGAAGGTATTTCTATCCGTGCAAAAACTGTCCCTGGCAAAAAGGTGAAGGAATGCACAACCACCTCTCCTGTTGGGGATTACAGCTTTTCCTTCGCTATGTACCTGAGCTCTGTATTATTTTCTTTGTTATAACATCACAATCAAAAGATTTAAACAGAACAAGCCCCCAAACTTTGCTAATAGACCACGCTCTGAGAATATCTTCTCAACAAAAGTCGATAGGAAGCACTAGCAACTGCTGTGTAAACAGGGGAGCATTTTTTCATTTGATATCCAGAAATAGAGAAATCCAAGTTTATTAATATAAGGCAAACATGAAGCTTGAAATAGGATGCTACACTTTTAAATGTGATCTAGTAAACTCTGCTGTTCTAATAAAATAGAAAAGAAAATAAAATCCAACCCTTCTCCTACCCCCAAAAAAATCATGTAAAGAAAGCTGCCAGCAAATAGATTGTGAAATAAAACTAACATTGAGATTTTTTCCTGCTCTTTCCATTACGAAGTTGTGTTTTAGCTTCAAACCAATCTGGGCTTTGTCAGCTCTGCCTGAATATCTACCTGAAAGGAGGCTGCATTTTTGGCGTCCATATTTATAAGACACCCGGCCGGCCCCTTGTGTGGAGTGGGATTCCTCTGGGCACAGCAGTTGGCAACAGCAAGTCCTGTTGGTAATTCTATCATGTAGCTGCTTAAATAAGGGGATAGAGATGGTGATTTCTGTGGCATCTGCAGGACTTGATGTTGCACTGGTATCTTCAGTGTTTCAGGGTGAGCTACTATGAGCTAAGTAAGTGATCTCTGGAAAGACTGTAGCATGGCATTCTTGCACGACAAGAAGCTTGGCAATGTTTTCATGGAGCTCAGCCCATTTGCTTCTGTGGATGATCTGCCTTATCACTGCTACCTGCTGTTCACAGCTGTGCTCTGCTGTGTGTCTCTTGGCATCCTGGAACACAGGATGAGTCTTTGCAGCCTACCTCCTCCCTCAGAACCGCCCTGGGGGAGAGGTGGCTGTGCAGGGCTGCACACCAATTTTGTCAGCAGCTCACACTGGCTCCAATTCAGAGTGCAGGTCTCTGTGGCAGGGTCACATCAAAAGTACTATTTTTTTCCCTTTTTTTTTTTTTTTTTGGTTTTTATTTCTCTCAGAAGCTGCAGATCGTGAAAACTTTTCCATTGTGTTTTGACATGAGTGAATGGGCATTGTTGTTGCCCACAGCTGTGCTCCATCTATAGCAAAATAACCTCAAGAGCCTTGGGTGAGGAGGACAGATGATGACTGATAAAACCATTAACAGCACTGTCAAGAAACATCCCTTTAATTAGTTCACATGATTTTTTTGGAGGTTGGTTAATTGTGCATGTCTGGATCTTGGTGCTCAGTCCATCGTCTCTGGATCTAGCTCAGGATTAATGTCACCAAAAGGCCTAAGCAGTCAGACTGTTGGGAATAAGATTCACTAGTGGGAAGTAGCTGTTAGATCTGGACTGGTGGGCCACTGGGTCCCAATGCAAGGTGCAAAGAGGGCAGAATGTGGAGACACATGGCTGGAGATGAGGACTACCTGTTTGCTCCAGATCCCTCACCTGCTGTGCTGTTTTTTTTTCCCTGCTCCTCCCTTGTGAGGAAAGGAAACATGGTCAGTCCTCTAAACACAACAAATGATGGTTGCTCCCTACCAGGAGGGACCCATCTCACCCTGCCTTCATTTTCTCTCTGGTCTTTGCCCAACTTGTCCTGCTCCCAGTGCCTTCTAGACGGATGTGGTGAGATTAATTACAAATTTCAGACTTGTTAGAATGCCCAAAGATAAAACCAAATAAGTAGGCACAAATTCCTCTGTGCCTTCTGAGCTTGGTGTTAGGCAGGCAGTCAGGTCTGTGTCTGAGCAGGCAGGCTGTGCTGGGCAGCAGCCTTCCTCGCTCGCAGCCCCAGCCAGCTCCTGCTCCCATGCCAGGCAAGAGGTCTGCTTCCTCTTCTTTGTGCTGCTGGTGTGAGGACCAGCGTCTAGGAGCTCCCAAACCTAATTACCTTTTGGGATTTGCATTTCTGCTGCAGATCTTCTATTTTAAATTCTTGTGCTGTGCTAACTGCCTCGCTTTCCTGATGTAGTGCAAGCTCATTGCTTCAAATGCACGAGAAACAAAGTAAAAGGCTTCTGGATGCTTCATGCGCTTGTTGGTACAAGTGCAACGCAAGTCAACAGGCCGGATCCTGGCCAGCAGGAAATCTGCATTACTCCACTGCAGCTGGGAGACCTGCAGTGTCTTAAATAAACAAAGGATCTGTCCCCAGACTATTTTCTCTCCTAAAAGCATGTGCTGCTGTAGGTTGGAGAAGGGGCTGACCTATGCACAAAGCAAGGTAAATCACACAGCTTTACCACAGCTGACTTCTAAGACTCTGTCATGCTTTGGCTGATACATTTTTCCTCCCGAATTCTCCCTGCCTGGTTACAGAGGTTGTATCTAGTGATCTCTCTTAAACTTGCTTCCCCGATTTACAATAGCTGCAGGCTCAGAATTTTCAGGCCTGGGAAGGCAACCCTTGTGATTACGTCAGTAGCTGTGTGCAAAGTTGGAAGCGTGGTGGGGGGAAAGTTGCAGTAATTACCAAACAGATGCACTTAATGAGGTCTCCACTGGTTTCCCAGCTGGTGAGTCGAGCTGTGCGCTGGGACAATGCGAGGGCAGTCACTTGGGTCGTCGTGTGACATAGCATCCTCCTCCTTGTTGTCATAGCAGCTGCAATCAGCCCCCTGAACATTTCCCTCAGGAAGACCGCAGGCATCATCTTTCTCCATTAAAAGGCAGCACGTGGTGCTTAGTCTCTCGCTGCTGCTGCATGATGCTGCCTCATTTCTATTGATGTAGTGCCCTTTTTCCCCCTTCTCAGAGTGATGAGACCTGTCAAATGGTGTGGTGCTGGGAAGGGGGACTGGGCAAACAACTTGCTCAGCCAGTACTGCTTGATTCAGTTTGACTCCAAGTGCCTCTTCTAAAGTCAGTAGTTTTGTAGCCAGCTTATGCTCATCTGGGGTGAGAACAAGGAAGGCAATTTGGATCAGGTTGCCTGTCATTTCTCTTTCGGTATTGATGATGATTTACTAGGAGTGGAAGCTTTCAAAAATCACGTTGTACCACTTCTTTCCTCGTGTATGTGGGTAGCTGAAGTCCTTGCAGTTTTCCCAAGTGGCATGCTGATTGCTTTAATGGAATCTCTCATTTTCTTTCAATTTCTGGGTCTTGTACTCTTGAACTGTGTTAGTGGATCTAGTCCACCAAATTTGGACCACTGTCTTCCTCTTTATACATTACCCTTTTTCATTTTTCACTCTGTGCCGCACACATACCAGTGTGATTTTAGTTTGAATTGCGTCAACTGAAAACTACACTTTCTTGCTCTAGTCCCACCAAGCAGATTAGTACATGAAGGAAACTTCCGAGGATTTTTTCATTACTACTTCAAGTACTGTGAGTTTTTAAATCAGTTTGGAGATAACCAGAAGTAAAAATTATAAATACATTAACTTTCTCTGAAATTCACAGCAAAATGTTCAAAATATTGAATTTTGTTTTTGATGATCCTTATGGATGAAGGTAAATGACCCACAGCTACCAGACAGATATCGTTAAGAAAACTCAAAATGGTTTCATTTAGGCCTCAATTCTGCTGTTGGCTGAGCACATGAAACTGTTCTGAAGTTGCAGGACAGCTGTGGGCAACCAGTGGCCTTGTTCTCAGTTAGCTGCAGACGGAGGAGCTCTGCTGAGCGTTGTCAGAAACACGCTCCATGAAGACATGGGAACAATGGGTATTTTTGTCAAATACCAAGAAGGTAGAACTAACATCCTAGGAAGTGAACAGGGGACAAAAACACAAGGAGAAAACGAGTTCTGTGAAATTTCTGGATGCTAATGTCAGCTATGCTGCAAAATGTGAGGTGTTGCCTTAATCTCCCATTGAAGCTGGAGTTCTGCAGGGCAGGATGTTTTATGTGCTGCTGAACACAATGTGAAAAGCAGAATGCTGAGCCTGCTTAATTTATATTGATTTCCTCCTCTACTCCTGAAGCTGTGATCATTACCGGACATGTATACTGCTAATAATCACTATTTCCCTTAAAATGTACTCTGAAAATGGAATCTTTGGGGGTTCAAACTTCTTTATTTGCCCTTATTTGGTGGCACATTAGATTGGTCTACAAGGAGAGAGATGATGTTTTCCTCTAACTTGCAAGTGCTTGATTTAAAGACAATCTATGTTATTTCCGCCTTGAACATTATCATAATTCAGAATTAAAGATTTTATAGGAGAAATTATGCTCAGACTGCTATGCAAACCTGATAATTCAAAACATGGCCTACAGTGTTTATTTTTTTCTTAAAACTGTGGTATGAGCAAATCTAAGACATTTCTGGCAAAGCTGTGTTGTTTTTTCCTTGCCAAAATCTGGAATATTAAAATAGAATTCAATAATCAGAGCTGATTTCAATCTGAATCATGGGAATGGGGATCTATATTTTATAATCCTTGTATTGTGTGTATGGTAGAGAGTACAAAGTGTGTGTACAAGTGTTACAGAGCATGAGGGACCCAGGAGGCATGGTATGTTCTACTATGTCTCATAAGAATATGCATATTTTTTTGAGTTAATTTACTGAAACTTATTTCATGGCTGTTCAAACAACAACAGCAGTGAGATTTTCCAGACACCCAGCTGTGGGCTAACTCTTCTGTTACTAAAATGAAAATCCGGAACAGGACATCATAAGCTACTTTAAAAAGTTCCTCTGTTGTTAGAGAGTTAATTTATTTCTGGTAACCTGAACACTTAAATCGAATTACAGCAGGAAATACCTAAGATCTAATGGTTACTGCTAACCTTAGCTTTTAGCTGATTGTCTGCTTTTCATAAATTATGCAGTGTATATAGATCAACCGATAATGAACATCTTGCCTCACTTCAAGTGAGGGAATTCTGATTTTTCACAGGCATAATTCAGGGCAAATTTGAGCTGAAAGTGTTTAATGACATCTACATGCATGTTTCCTCTTCAAAAATGATTGTTTTTTTCCATGCCTTGAGTTTTTGTGACTATGAAGGTACTTGCTTCACCTTTTCTCCCTATCAAATGTAGAAACGATTACATGAAGACCTCCTGCCTCACTGTGCAAAGACACAGCATGCTGATGTGAGCTGGTGCAAGCACCTGGTGTGTTTGGGAGGTGGTTATCCCAGACCCTGGTTGAACGGGGGTGAGACAGCTCCTCTGTGACCACAGTTTGCAGCCCGCTTTGCTGCAGCGAGCAAGTACTGGTTGCTGGTAACTTTACTTCATCTGGCCATAAAGCTGAGTCCTTTCCTCTTGGCTGCTCCAGTGGCAGGAGCAATCTCTAGGAGACACAGGACAAACAGCCGGAGGAACCCTTACAAGGCACTGCAGTTCAAAACTCCACCTGGGAGCTGTCACAGCAGCATGGAGAGATCAGAGGAACCCGATCCTGGCTGTTAGGTGTTGCACCTGAGTTTCACTTGGACAGGCTGGAGCTACGGCTTGAGTTGAGCTTGGATGCATAGTTGTAGATCCTGTAAACAACCAAATAATCCGACTGTCAGTCCAGTCTCCTAACCCTCCCCAGCTTTCCTCCATTCCTAAAGTACCAACATGTTGTTATTGCAGTTGCTAGGTGGCTTCATGGTATTATTCTTGTCTCCATGGCTAATGCTTAAGGCTTAATTGTTTTTGAGGCAGGGGAAACGTAAGAGCTGCGAATGATAATTACTGCACTTCTTATAACTTGGATCCACTTGCTCCTGGAAGATGCTTCTGTCAGCTTGACAACATGATCAGAGCAAATTTTCCTTTATGAGAGAATATGTTTATTCTTTTGTGATGTTTGCTGCCTTATGTTCTAGTCTAATGCTTCCTATTAATTAGGATTCATTGTGCCATTTAAGTGAAGTGGGATTTTTGAAGTGAAATTCTGCACGGTAGCTTGTCATTTAGTCTCTGATTGTGTTTGCCTACTTGCCCCCTGAAGCAGCAACAATAATTTGTGCTGTCTGTTTTATTAGCTGTCATTTACAGTAACACTATGTGCATGATTGTTTTTCTCCAGCTCTGCACTGATACTTAAATGAAACCTTTGGGACATGTTCCCTGCTGACCGTGTGTTTACATGTTGTGTTCAGTCACTTGCAATTGCTCTCTCTCATGTTGTTCATAGCAAGCAAGTTTTGTATCCTTTTGGGAAGTTTTTAGCTTTGATTATTTCAGTGTTTATTAAGCACAAATCTGTCCAGATGCTTTGGATAAGCCTACTCAGAATACCAGTGTCTAGGTCCCAAACAAAGAGGCAAAGAAAATTTGACCTTTGAACGCTTGCAAAGATGCATAGGTGCTGTTACAAATCAGCTTTTTGAACTGAGAGGAACTGGGAAACTTTTTGCGTTTGTGAAATGACTGTCATCCAAGTGGTCATAGGATTTTAGGCTGGAAGTAGCACATCTTTCCCCAGTCCCCATAGTCTTCCTCCTCACTCTTTGGCACTGATAGGCCCGAGCCCTGCTGCTTGCTGGCACTGCTGCTAATCAAGAGGAAGGGATGGAGACTCTTGCAAAGGTACCTGGAGGAGGGAAGAAGGAAGATAGGACATGCATTAGGTGCCAAAATCTCTATGGCAGTGCTAAGATTAATTTCTATTTCTAAAGAAAATGATACTGCACCTTATGGAGCTGGAACTCCTCAACCCAAACGATGCAAGTCAGAAAATGTATTGGGAATCTGTGAAAATAAGGCAGCAAATATCCTAAGACTCTTGTAATTATTAAATAAGCTTCTAGCCAAGCTTAGAATTCCTGAATGATGCACCAGGCAAACTTTGTATGCACAAAAATGAGTCTTATGCTACGAGATTATTTTTTAATTTCATTCAGAATCTTCCTTTTCTATTTAAAGATTACTTTGATGTATTTAGTGAATTTATCATTGCATACTGCAAACTGCAAATGCAGATGGCACATGTAATGTTTGTCATCACCATTACAGAATGTTTATATGCTTGCAGTAAGCTGATCGTTGAAGTTACTGAGCAGTGTTCAGAATGGGCAATATGTTTGTGACTGCAATATGAGGTCATATATGATTTGGTACCTGTGGGCATTCAGAAAGAAACCAAGAACAGAATCTTTTAAAATCATTACCATCAAATATCTGATTAGGAGACAGCAACAGTAGTTGTAACATTTTGAATTTTCTCTTGTTCTGAGTAACTTTTCAGTCTCTATAAGGTCTATATTTGTACATATCATAGTTGTCAAAGCACTGCAAACTGCAGCGGGGTTTAGAGTTGGGAAACCAAGGAATCTTAAAGTGTGGCTGCTGAAGAACAAAAGAGGAACAGTTCCAAAACTTTATAGCAGTGAGGAGCAGAAATAGTTGAACATGATAGGATTAGGAATTTAGACTATATTTCTTATTCTATTCAGATTTTGTAAGAGAAAGTAATTCAAAATTAGGCCCAAGTTATTTAATGTTTGAAAATTAGACTTCTATTTCACATCATAGCAATGTTCTTTAAATGAAAAAAGCAATGTGGCTGGAGGGCCATGTGCCACAATCGAGAAGTGTCTAATCTGAAAATTTTGTTTCCACTTGTAACAGTAAAATGGGCAACAAATGTTGGTATTATTCTGTCTTTTCTCGACTGATGCAGTTCATGACATTGTAGGGGGGTGTCTGACCACGGAAATTCTGGTACATAGATGAACAAAGCAAGTGGAAAATGAGTTAGTTTTAGAATTATAGTTGCAGAATGTGGTAGATATTTGTGGAACCACCAGGTTAAAGCAGTCAGGATGAGACAAGGATGCTATATGCCACTTACCTACCAAAGCATGCAGCTGGACTTCCCCAGTAAAAGATTCTGGTTTGAAAAAAAATAATTAAAAAATGCACTTAAATCTTTTTAAAAAGACAGCGTATGAGAAGATTCTGTAACAACGTGTGGCAGAAACAAACAAAATCAATGAAGGCAATAACTGAGAGGTATTTTGAGCTCAGACATACACTTGTGTGTGATTAGTCCCATCACTATAAATGAGAGTACTCACTACTGGAAGAACTGCCAAATGGGACTTGATCGTAATGAGGAACTATCTGCTATATTTTAAAAGCTGCTTTAGGAGCTCAGTCATTCAACTCTTACGTGCTATGTTCAATGCTTTTAAGAAGTAGTAATTTTGTGGATGTTTTGAATATTCTGTTCTGGGCAGGCACTTTCAGCTGTGTACCCACATACTTGATATGCCTCCTGCCACTTCCTGGGATACTTTGAGAAAGTAGTAAAGCAGCCATCTCAAAAATATTGAGTGAACTATAGTCAAACTCTTTCCTCTGCAGAGATCTGCTGCTGTAGGCATTTTAAGGAGCATGGATTTAATCTCTTCTGTTTCATCCACAGCATCATGTGTATTGAGGCAGGAGGCCTTATACCCATTGTCATATATCTCCTTGAATGTATGTAAACATTCTGCTGTGCTCTTCCAGGACTAGCAGATATCTCCAGAAACCACAACTGAATCATAGCATCATAGGATATCCTAAGTTGAAAGGGACTCAGAAGGCTCATGAAGTCTGCCTTCTGGCTCCTCATAGGAATACTCAATATTCAAACCCTGTGTCTGAGAGCAGTGTCCAAACACTTCTTGAGCTCTGGCAGCTTGGTGCCATGACCCTGGCTCTGGGGAGCCTGTGCCAGCGCCCACCCACTCTCTGGTGAAGAACCTTTTCCTAACATCCAGCCTGACCGTCCCCTGACACAGCCCCATGCTGTTCCCTCAGGTTCTGTCGCTGTCACCAGAGAGCAGAGATCAGCGCTGCCCCTCCGCTCCCCTCGTGAGGAAGCTGTAGGCCGCCATGAGGCCTCCCCTCAGCCTCCTCTTTGTCCTGATGAGCAGAAAAGCATCTCCTGGCTTCCAAATGTGAACCCCTAAATTCTACCCCATTTTTGGCCACAAAATCAAGCACTACTACTGTACCCCACTGTGTTCCACAGACATGTTGTTCTCCGTGGCCTGATGGCTCTTGGAACTACTGATGTAACTGTATTTAGAAAGAGCCCAGAAACTTTTCGTATGGAATCAGGAATGAAGATACTTGCAGTATTATCAATGAAAAAAATTAGTCACTTCCAGTTTTATAGAATTTTCATTTAATGGCTTTCAGAAAAACAAAGAAAGAAATATTTTTCTTTGGCTAATGTTTCCATTTGAACAGTCAAATATAACTTCTAACATCAGAATAATATTTCATGTTGGCCAGTGTCACTGTTTTGCCCAGGGACTTCACCAAGAGTCTGTACTGAAGTGCAGTGTGATAGACGCCATAACACAGGCCTTGGGTCTTTCTTCCTTTCGTCACAGGTTGACAGCAACTGGATGTGAAGTTTGGTGAATCTTTTAACTATATTAATTTTAAATTTATATATTATTCATGCAAATCTATTTTTAAACTGGCAAGACAGCTTTGGGGGAAGAATTTGTTAGACTGGTCACTTCTTTTATGGGTACGGGTAGTTTATGTGAAGTAGTAATAACAATAATGCTGGCAAATATTCCCAGGGGCATTTTTCATGTCAGAAATGCTTAACAGTTTGGCTGTACTTCCTGCAAAGTGGAGATTTAAAATAAGGGGCGTTATGAAAGAGTCTTCGTTTTAAAGCATTTAGCATGTCTGTGTGAGTGAACCCTTTTGGATCATAACTGGAGACCTGAGACCTGGCGAACCTGAGAAGAGCTGTCGGCAGGTGCTCACCAGCAGATTTCCACTGAGAAGGAGGTGGGAAGAAGCACTTGTTTTCTTTGTGCACCAGAAGAACTGTTTATTGCCCTGAATTTCAATTGCTTTAAACAATTATATTGGATAGGATCACGTCACTGATCCACCTCTGCTGCAAACAGGTAGAAAGCAGACAGGGTGACAAGGGACACATGGTGGTGCTCCTAACATCTGCACCAGTGGCTCATGAAGCAGTGTAACGTTACTGTACGGTTGACTTGCTGTGCTGCCTATTAATGAGAAATTTATTTACCAGGATTATCTTTTTGCACGTCATTCTCTAAGAAACCCTTCCTGTCTGTGCCACCTGGCAGGCAGGCCAGACCAACGTTAGATTTTGCTAATTAAAGATCAGGCTTGATTTCATGAGGTAGAGGAAACAAATCCTGCCCTGCTCTTGGCCTGCTCACAAGCACAGGGGTTTTTCATAGTTTAGATTTAAGGTTATGTGCTGCAGGATGCCTTATCACCATATAGCAGCAATCCTTAACCAGCCTCTCAGATTGGAGTTCTGAAATAAGTCTGAAAGTCTTTTGTTTCTTCTTCCTGCTGTTTTAAAACAGTAAATAAATAAGAGATGGATGCACTGGTGCCAAAGTACATGGGGAATCCTGTGGCACCCCAGCAATACCTGCAACTTTCAGCCTGTAATTGTGAGCAATGTTCTGTAAGTTAGCCTTACTTTGAGAAGGATTGGACCTTGTGACCTTCAGAGACCAGTCGCAACCAAAGTTGTCCAGTAATTCCATGTGTGAATGAAAAGTTTCTCCATATTAGAGTAAGGTGAAAAAAAAATATATAATTTTAAAAATCACCCTAGTTTAGCTTCTACTTCCTTTCTTTTTTCTGAGTATTGTGTTAAAGGATTTTATTCTGCCACTGAAAAGAATGGAAAAAATCTGCTCATTTCAGTTCGATTGAGGCTGAAATTTGCACAAACAGGCATGCACTGGCAATGAATTTAGGAGGCAAAAGCAGAGCATTACTCTCTTTGGTTTGAAGCTTCACTTACAGAGGTTTCTGAAAGTATCCTGGGTGATGGGCGAAGTCTGCGCAGTTTCTCCTAAAAGCAGCAGGGAATCTTTGATGAAAGCCAAGTAACAACAAGATGCATGGCACCAGGACTGGCTTGAGAGGTCCACTGAAACCTTCAGCCTCCTTTTCCTGAGAAAGTGCACAGGACAGGGAGTTGGAGACTTGTCCAGCGATCTGAAGAACTCAGGGTGAGGCATTATGCTGAAGTCTTGCCAAAAAGAGGATGCAGTGCTCCTGCTCTGCCATGCAGACTGGGCAACCAGGGATGAGTCTTTCATGGCCTGCTGTCCGTGCAAACCTGCCAGTGTTGGTAGATGAAAAAGTAAAATGCAGGGCATTTCCATTCAGAACTATCACTGACATACCCATGTTTTCAATCTGCGCTGCTGCGTGGCATGCACAGTGGTCATCTGCCCAGGATTCCTGTGCCGATAAAAGCTAGCAGGTCTGTCTGCCTCTGCCCATCCTTTGATCATCATGAAGCTGAACTGGTGATGTTTTAGGCAATGAAAGAAATTTTAAATGTGCATGTATGTATTTGTGTAAATTTATGGAAGCAGGGAGAAGTAAAGGAATAATAAAGGAATTTAACACAATTTTAGTAGAGGTACAAATGACCAAAGATACTAGGCAGTGAGGACCTGGGACTTGAGGAAGCTCCAAACAGTAGAGATCTTTATGTGAGAAATGATTGCTTAGAAACCACAATAAGTTGCCTTCCTTGCTATGGTGTTTTATCACCTTAGCTTTTCAGATTTCATGGGGAAACATTAAAAGTGACGTGTAGAGAAAGAGGAACAGGACAGGTTACACGTTAGTAAATAGAAGCAAGTCTTTGTTGAGGGAAAAGTGGAATAAAGTGCGAGCTCTCTAGCATACACTTCTCTGAGTGCTCTGTAGGTGTACTCCAGGTCGCCTCTGGGCTTGGCTGATGCCTGAGTTCTCTGCCTTGCAGGGGAGGGAAGGAGAGCAGGCGTCAGAGGGACTTCCTCAGGGGTTCTCCTGACAGCCAGAGGACTAAACCCAGATCCCCTGGGGAATGTAGACTGAAATAGTAGGATGAAGGAAATGGTGTATAATTAGTCCCTGTTGAAAACAATGGGATTGTTGCCTTGTAAAACCAAATATTTTCTGAATGAAGTTTGTAGAGACTGCACATTTTGCAGTTCCTTTGAAGTGAACTCTCCTAGGAGCAGGTAGCCAAGCCAGAGCTTGCAGCATGTTTCTCTTCTCTGCTGCGTATGACCTATCTCTGCAGATAAAGATATCTGAGGGAAACCTGAATGGACACCGTGATGGTCTCAGGGGTGCATACAAGTTAAAAATTAAAATGGTATGCTGTTAAAGGTAAAGATCCAAAACAGATGAAATTGTGAGTTCATTTCTTAAAAAAAAAAACAGAAAACAAACAAAAAAAACAACTCAGAAATGCCTGTTTCTCACACTCATGCTCTTAGTTTGTCTGATATTAACTCAACTGAAATCAGAGGCAATGTGTCCTCTTTACTATTTGGCATTAGGAATAGACTCATTGAGAGAAAAGAGAAGAGTCTACTGCTGCAAATGCTGGTCTGACCTACATTTAACTCTTAACTGTGCTACCAAGTAACTGAAAGTCTTTTATACGTGGTCCATGCTGATGGCTGTCACTTTTTTTTAGCAGTAAATATAGCACTAATTAATAGGAATTAATCCAGCATTTATCCACAGTATTCATTGGAGCACAAGATGACTTTAGTGACTCAATTTTTACTTTTATTATATACAGCTAAAGGAATAAAAAAGTTTTCAGTTAAATGTCAACCATTTTCTTTATTGTATAGCATCCTTGTTAGGAGACAGACTAGGCTGTAATGGATTGCCACAGAAAGCAGTTCAATCTGTCAAGCATTGCAATCTTTGCATAGAATGAGAGTGAAATATGTTTACCCAAAAATTATGTCCTAACTGTCTAACGTATCTGGAAGAAAAAATGTAGAGGACGATCACAATGCCGTCTGTGCTCCCAGCTGCCAGGAGACCTAGCTGCACTCAGTGCACCTTGCAGATATGTCACAATGGTAAAGTGCACAGTGATCTCCTGAGATCCCTTCCAACTTCTGGGTCCATCTGGTCCAACCCCTGCTCCAGCAGGGCCACTCACAGCAAAGTGTCCAGGCCCACGGCCAGGTGGCTTTTGAAGACCTCTAAGGAGGAGACTCCACAGCTCCAGGGCAGCCTGTGTGAGTACTCTGTCACTTGCACAATGAAAAAGTTTCCTGATGTTCAGACAGTACCTCTTGTGTTCCCGTTTGTACCCAATGCCTCTTATCCTGGCACTGAGCTCTACTGAAAAGGGCTTTTTGCCCTCAGTTCAGCTGTCCATATACTCTGATGAGATTCCTCTGAGCCTTCTCTTCTCCATGCTCCATCTTTCTCACCCTTTCCTCAAAGGAGAGGCTCTTCAGTCTCAAATCATCTTTATGACCTGACATCAGACTGTTTCCAGTATGCCCTGTCTCTCTTGTGTCCTGGTGTTACAAATAGAATTATGCACTTCACTGGTAAGAGAGAAGCAGTAATGTATTTATTGATATAAGTGATTGAACACGGCTTAATTGTAAGTAAGACAGTGACTCTAGAAGATTCCAGATGGCTGGGTACACTTGATTATTTACTACATAGAGGATAGAGTTAAACATACTCATCCAGGAGACCCTCCTGTTGAGTCCTGAGGTTCAGAGAAGAGCCTCTTGCTTTCTAAACTCCTTGAACCAAAGAGGTAAGGAGCTGAATCTACTCATAGTCCCGGACTTGGTTGATGGTTTACATCTGAAGGATTATATATTTACAGTCAATCTAAGATACAATCTTAGCGAAGCTTACAAACTTTTGCAAGCTATTACTGAGGATTTGTAAGCATTTGTAAGGATTTGTAATTTACTGAGGATGTGTAAGCAACAAAGGATCTCTTGACCTCAAGGTGTAAAGGATCTCTGCAGCAGGCCTAACCTGGAGAGGCGTACCTACTCACAGGAGGATCCCATTGTGTGGTTTGCTGCTGTGCAGGAGGACTCAGAGAGAGTTCAGCAGCCCAGAGCCCACTGAGCTATCCTGAATGGCAGTGGGCTGCTCACTATTCAGAAAGTAAGATGATTGATTCATACTTGCATACTGAATGCAGATGTTACTTTCTTCTTTTTTGGCTTGAGTCACACAGTGACCAGCACTGTGGTCAGGTGAGCTTATTGCTGCAATTAGCCCTCATCTATTGTGTTTTAATGTCTTCTCCGAATCCACACTGAATTGGATGCAGCCATCAGGACTGCCACTGGTGTTTATCACTTGGGAAGATTTACAGGAGACAAAGATCAAGTTGGAGAGGGGAGCACACTGTGACACCTAGACAGGCCAGAGCTGGACCCAGTGCTCCGTGTGCAGCCTGCCCCATGGTGAGCAGAGTGAAGGATCACCTCCCCTGTCCTGCTGGCAACACCACTTGTTAAGAAGCCAGATTACCACTGGCCTTCTTTGCTGCAAGGGTGCACTGCTGGCTCACATTTGAGTACTGGCCTTCTCTTGCCCATTTGCATGTGACCCTCCTTTGTGTACCTCTGTGTCAGGGAACAGCCAGGACCAGGAAAGAACAAGAGCAGCGAGGTATCATGGCACGATACACAGTATGCTTGACTACCTCAACTGAAATTTCCCAGTTGGAAAATATATTTTTAGGTGGTGCTCCACTGCTGTAGCTGTTCTTCAGCCATTAAACTTACCATGGCATTAGGATGTGCGCCAGAAATGAGGTTGTTGGAGGGATCTGAGCAGGTATATATGGCCAGGCTACAAGTGATGCTGAGGAAATGCATTGAGGACTAGATGACTTCTTGTGCTCTGCCATGTGGCACTTGCTTTTTATGAGACAGAGGCTTTTTATGAAACAGTTGGAAACAATCCTGGACAATGAGCAGTAAAAGCCAAAGGACTGTGGTTTGCTTTCCCCTCCCCCTACCCTCTTTGAGTGCTTTTGTCACTACCACAGTAGCCTAAGATACCTTTGCTATGGATACAAAAGCTCTAGCTATCTTAATTGAAGGAACAACTTGTTTGCAGCCTGACTGTGCTAAAATCATAGAGGTATGCTGTTCATGGCTATTGAAAAATTACCACTCTGTCTATGTAACAAAAACCATTTGCAAAAGCTCTGAATGGTCTGGAAGCTGAGGCTCTGCTTTCAGCTGCAACACAAGCACTTAAGGATGTGTGTCTCGGTGATATTTAAAAGTAGGACTTGAGGTCCCAAAGCATAAGCTGCTTTTGTATGTTAGCACTGTTGTAGAGTAATGGCTGCATCAATCTTGCACTTCCAGATAACAGGCATGTCACTTCGGCTGAGCAAGGATGCCACTGTATTGCTGTCAATTTAAGTACTTGTTGATGAAATGCTTTGGAGCTATTGCATTACCCCCATACTAGGGAACCACTTGATTTGCTAAATCACACAGTTTTATGACCAAGATGTTGCATCAGGGATGGAAGGTACATGTGGCTGAGACGTCTGTTGCTCTGTGATCGTTATGGATTCAGTCCTTTTTAGAGCTAGTTCCTCTGGTAAACAGGAAAGCACAAAGCTCACTTATCTTGGGGGCTGAACTTCTGGTCTGGTGTTCCTTCCATTTCCATAAGCTATGCATGGCTCAGTGAGTTTTTTTATTATTTGAAGAGGGCTCTATTTCATCCCTCTGTGGAACAGCAGCATACATCTTTTCTTTGGTGTACAGCGAGGGAATAAAAGTGCCCATGAGAAATCACAGGAGGCCTCATTTACTTGCATTGCAAGATTTAAATCTGAAGGGTCACGCCCACAGGAGTTTATTGTCAAACTGAGCTCTACCAATTGAAGACAACGTTTCCATGGCAACTTCCTAATGAGCCTGCTTGAAAACGTTTCCAAGAAGAACTTTTTTTCCACTGGATTAGACATTTGTGAGGTCAAGCGGCTCCTATGCTGTAGGTATAACCTCACACAATATTGCTGGTGGTTTTTACACAGCCTAATTATTTCCAAGGGCACAGTCGCAGTAGACTGTACACACAGCGCAGGAAAACAGGTCAGGGCAGGATTTCACCTAATTTAAGTCATCCACGTCTGAAGTAAACATGTTGGATTCCTTTATACTCAATATAGAGAAATAGTTTCTTGCAGGGTGTTATTCATCTGACCTATTTTAGATACGAATCTCAGGCTGAGCTGAATCATGCCCTGAGAGTGCCATTTTCTTTCTGTTGGCTATAGAGGGAGCTTGGATGACTACAGTGCACTGCAGGTACCTACACCTGAAGAGAAGCCCCCATCCCCATAAGTCTATTTTAACAGAAATGTATTTACTGATACACTTTTTTCTGTTAATGAGGAAACACACAGTTGTATGCTCTCCTTTTGTTTCTTAAGGGCATATTTGAAAACGTAACTGCAACCAAGCAGACAAAAAAACAACCAAATGGGTTTGTTTTTCTCTATTGGAAAGAGTGGTTATTTTGAACAAGATTTTTTAATTTTGGATAGGGGGTTGCCAAAAAGTTTTATTTGCCAGGAGTACAGGAAGGATCATGCAGTATTTGAATGGAAGCAGACTTTAAAGAAGTTAATTTGTAGAAACTAAATACATGATTTTTATTGCTTTTCTGAACTTTAAGTAAGTGCTTCACGGTACATCAGAGGGAGATTTTGTATGGTTCAAAACAGTCACCAACAATATTAAAAAAAAAAAAAAGTGAATAAGCTATTTTCTCTTATTCTTCTACTTTTTCCTCAGTCTGACCAAAGTTTCCTGAGCAGTTCAAGGTGTTCCAAGCCACTGGTGCCATTGAAAGCAGCAGTTCTGGCATCTCCCTTCTGTGTGTTCCTACATCTTCGCTTTGAGCCACTGAGGCTGAACCAGGATGGAAACAGGCTTTCTTTTCTTCTTCCCTAGAACCAGAGGAAGAGCTTGGTGTGCATTTGGAAATAAATGGAGGAAGAAAGGATAAGACTTATTCTTTGGTGACAGCAGTATCTTAGTGTTGATGAAAGCAGGAATACAGTTGTGATGCTTCTGTGTTTTGGCTGCTTCTTGGTCAGTAGTTGCAATTTTTTAGTACCTTTACTAAAAGCAAACTTTAAATATTATTCTAAAACTATCTGGGTATCTAAATATCTCAAAGCATCACTTAGGGAGTAAACAGCGCTAGAACAAGAGCATATTTTGATCTTGCTTTGTTTTCATTAGGGAAGCATTGGGAAACCAAGGACATTGTCATCCTCTTAACGATTTTAGAGTTTGGCAGGAAGTCTGGGCCTGCTTCCTGTGAAATCGTTAAAAATAATCCAACTAATTTGTGTGGGCTTGATGCATCTTTTCTTCCATGTGCTCGTAGATGAAACTGTATTTAGATTTGTTGCAATGACCACCTGCTATTCGCAGAGCAAGCTGTTTGTTAATGGACCCTCTGAAAAGAAATTTAGCAATTAGGATGACAAACATGAATGCTATTACTCTGCTGGGCATGGAACTACTTCAACTTGTAGCTTTTAGTCTTTACTTGCAAATACAGCTGATTTTCTTCTAGAACGAAAGAAAAAAATTGCTTTCCTGTTTACAAAGGCACGTGTTATAAATCCTACCAGAACTTCTACCTTCAACAGCTAAGCTGAGTCATTGTCTCAAAGCTTTATTTTCCAGTATGCTTTCCCAAATGGAAGCAGATGAGTTCAAAATGCTGAAAATGTCATTTCAGACTTGGTCACTGTCCTCCGTTACTCTTCTGTTTGACCTAGAGTTCAGCTGCATGACTTGCTCACGTTGATGACATGCTTAACAAATGTCTGCCCATTTCTGCAATACTGAACTTTGCCCAGAAGTTAATATCTCTGTTTTCTCAGTTGCTAGCTCAAAATGTATTGTGAGTTGGTCTAAGTTTTGATCAATGTGACGTAACGTTCTTAAAGCATTTAAGCCCATAAGCTCCTTTTATTTTTTCTTCTTCTTAAATTCAGAAGTTTTCAGAGCCCTCATTTGAGAGCAGAAGGTGAACGTAAAATCTAGTAACATATGTTCTGAGATATTTTGAAACTTAAACTGTACAATGTTAGGCTTCCTAGCCCTTACCCTTTCTGGAAAACTTTTCTTGCCTCAGAACAGAGTGAGGTTTCTGTACTCTACAATGCCACAAATATCACGTGTCAGCATGCAGAACATCAGATGGAGCAAAGCTTTGCAGTCTGGATCCTCTTCCTAGAGGAAACAAGGTGAGAAGAAAGGAAACCATCCAAAATTGCTTCCGGGTTTGAAAACCTCAGAGAGGTGGGTGCACAGAAGGTTTGAAACTGCTTCCGTAAACAGGGGCCCAAAGACTTCTTGTTGTTCACCACTGAACATAGAGAAGTTAGTGGGATTTGAGGAAAAACAAATTTATGCTGCTGAGTTGCTACCAGCACTGTAGCACAGCTCAGTGTACTGCAAACAGAAATGCTGTCTGTGCCAAAGGCTGCTAAACGTGGTCTGCACTGGAATCCTGGCTGTGGATGCTGCAGAGTAGCGCAGGCTGGGAGTTCTGAGAGGGGACTAGAGGAGTTGTACAGGGACATGCCACTGGTGGGGTTACCTCAGCAAATGCCTATAAAGCTGCTTGCATGCTTACACAAGGTAGATCCCAAGTGGAAGGATCCCAGCCAGCTTCAGGCTGGAAAGTGTCTTCTACTCGCATTATCACACCGTTGTACCCAATCTAATAAAGCCTTCTGAAGGCTTGCTAGTTTTATAAATGCATTTTTTTCAGTAAGGTTTTTTTTTTTTTTTTTTTACTTTGATTAAAGACTGCTGATGTGACAGGGACATAAGCGCTGTAAAAACAAATCCTGTGTGTTTTATCTATTGTGATTCCAGGATAAATGTGTTAATATGTATATTACTGTTCACATACACGCACAGACTGATCTAAATCCAAGCTGTAGCATGCTTCTCTGAGGTTCTTGACTTCTAATGACTTTGCTTGCACAAATGTCACCATCTGGAAGAAGCTCATGTGACTTTTTATATTGAAGGAACAGGCTAATTGCATTTAGAAATTGGAGACTTTGACGCTATCATGCCAAATTTCATAAAGGGGAGGTTTAGTGCAAATTCCATCTAAAACAAATAGCTAGAAAATCCACAGTGATTACTCAATGAGCTTTTGTCATTTGCCTCCTTCAAGGGAAATCAAAACAAAGTAAAAATGATTTGCTGCAGTTGGGCAGATTGTAAGCTTTTCAGCTTTTATTGCAGCTCTGCTTGAAACTTCTGCATCTTGAGGTGTATTTCAAAATGTAACTTATTAAAATGGAGTGCATTAGAAACCTCTTGTTTTGGACTGAAAGATCACTTCAAGTGTTTAGATAATAGTTATATCTGCAGTTCTAGTCTGGGAGACTGAATCCTTCTGTGGCTGACTGTACCTACAGCCCTGTCTGGTGACAACTGAAGGAGCCGTGATATGGACAGTTTGGAATTGCTCTTTGAAAGTTTCCAAGACTGTCAAAATATAGAGCTGAGATTTCCTTACTTCTGAGTCGCTGTGCCTGCATCCTGGCCTGAATCCAGGGATCTTCCCATAAATAGGTTTCTTCAGAAAAGCATTAGAAGATTAAAAGTCAAGCCTTCTTTAACAGACCCGAAAGATTGCTGTTATTCTTATCCTTCCCCTCGCTGTTCTCTCGGGATGAAAGTGGCCTTAGGGATCACGCAGGGAAGGAGCTCCTCCCCAGAGCGGAGGTAGGTGGGTGGGAAAGACGTGACTCTTACAGGGCTGTGCTGCAGTACAGCGAGGCTGTCACCACAGGCATGACTGTTTGTACCAGCCCACCCAGCACCCCATCGCTCAGCAACAACCGAA
>WBMW01005440.1:1185-32145 GCA_013396635.1 Penelope pileata
CCCAGCCCCGATCCCGAGGGGTTTCCCTGCTCCGGTCCCCGGGGACGTGCAGTGACACAGGGGTCACTTCCTGCAGGAAGCACGGAGCTGCCGGGGGCTCTGCCTCCTGTGTGCAGTGTGTGATGGGGGGGGGGGGCCTCCTGCAGCCCCCAGGGGGGCTGAGCCTGTCCCAGCAGCAGGGGGGGATGGCAGGGGGATGCCCCATCCCCTGGGAGGAGGAGGAGGAGGGGGTTCCCCACCTTGGCAGCTCGCTGCCTCGTTGTTGGGCAGAAATGTCTGTGCAAAGCAGGTGTGTGGCACCGGCCCCTCCCCAGTTCTGCTCGTCGTGCTGTTCCTCTTCGAGCAGACCACTTCCTCCTCCTCTTCCTCCTCCTCCTCCAGCTCTGTGAGCATCGCTGCAGGTTGCCATGGTGCAGGGCTGGGCGTGCCGGGTGCTCGCAGCTCGGTGTGGGTTGCCGGGCCCTGCTCCAGCACGGCCTCTGTCCCGGTGCTGCTCCTCCTCCCCGGGCTCCGGCCGGCTCCTTCCCGTGTCCCCGCTTTGCTGCGGGGTGTTCTGGGGGTGCCCGGTGTGTGGCTGAGCTCCGGGTGCTGCTCTGAGATGGCTGCAGCTCCCTCCATCTTTGTACTGGTGCAGAACGGCTGCTGAAGGGGATGCTGGGCTGTCCCCGGGGGTGTTGGTGTCCCCAGGGGCTGTGGGTGTCCCCGGGGGTGTTGGTGTCCCCAGGGTCTCAGGGCTGCCCCCATGCTCTGCTCAGGGTGTGCTGTGGCCGACAGTGTTGGGGCTGTGCTGGCTCCTGACCTCTGCTGCCTCCTCAGAGCCTTGGGCAGTGCCGTGCTCCCACCTCGGGCTGAGCGCAGCGCCCGTGGCTCCCAGCAGCTCCTGGCACGTGGGTGTGCAGCGAGGTGGCTCCCAGCCCAGGGCTGGGTGAGGGTTTTTCTCCCTGGGCCGTGTGGGCACCGCTGGCTGCTCCCGGCCGGAGCCTTTGGAGCTGCAGAGCCCATCGGGGCGGGCACAGCTCCGAGCCTGGGGCTGTTAATCCTCCTCGGGTGCTGGCCAGAGGGCTCATTCCCAGCAGCTCTCGTGCCCACATTGCTGAGTAGCGTGGCTGCGTGTGGAATGCCGGCTGTCGCGGCGCTGCGTGGCAGAGATCTGGGCTGATGGATGGCCCGCGGGGTTAGGGCAGCTGCCGAGAGGAGACCTCGGGGCCGGTCATCCTCTGAGTGTTGATGGCTTAATCTGTCACCTCTGCTCGAGCTGACAGGCGAGGAACCTGCGTGGTGGCTGCTGCGGGGATGGAGCTGTGCTAAATGCTGCAGGGCTTAACTCCCAGCACGGGGGAACGCAGGGCTCGGGGGGAGGAAGCGGGCTGAGCCCCCCGGCTTTGGTTTGGCCGCCTCTGTGCCCCCGCTGACCCGGGCAGAGCTCGGCTGCCCTGCGCTGCCTGCTGCACGCTGAGCACCCCCTCTGCTCCCCCCAGGCTGAGGCAGAAGTGGCATCCCTGAACCGCCGCATCCAGCTGGTGGAGGAGGAGCTGGACCGGGCCCAGGAGCGCCTCGCCACGGCCCTGCAGAAGCTGGAGGAGGCGGAGAAGGCCGCAGATGAAAGCGAGAGGTGAGCAGGGCTGCCGTGGTCACCCCGTCACCCATCCAGTGTGCTCCTGAGCCAGGGCCCTGCACTGATGGCCTCTTGGGCTCCTGAGGGTGGGAAGCAGCTGCTGCACCAAGGCTGAGTGTGGGAGTCGGTGCTGCTGCTGTGTTGCTGGAACGATGCTGGTGGCCTTCAGGGAGCAGCGCAGAGCCCGAGGCTGGGTGCTGCCGTGCATCCCACCCCGAGGGAGCAGTGCGTGGGGCTGGGAAGCTGCAGACAAAGGTGGCTGCGGGCTGGGGGAGCTTCTTCCTGCTGAGCCTCCCTCTGGCAGCGAGCTCCTGACCTGGGAGGGGTCCCAGCAGCGCTTCCAGTTGGCTGCTGAGCTTCCTGACCCAGCTGACGTCCTGCCACGAGCGCTTGGCTCCCGCTGCGTCTCAGCCTGGGAAGCGCCTGGCTCCTGCGCGGGGTCCCCGGGACAGCCTGACTCGCTCTCGGCAGCGCTGCTTCCTGTGGTCCCGGAGCCCCACGAGCTGCTGGAGCCATCAGAGCAGCCACTTCCTGGGCTGGTCTCTGTGCTCGGGGCGTGGAGGCTCTCGGGGCAGCAGCCTGGTCCCCAGGGAGCGCTGTTGGTGCTCTGCAGTGGGTTGGGAGGGTTTGTTTTAAACGTCGCCCCTCACTACGCTCTTTTTTTTGGGCAGAGGCATGAAAGTCATTGAAAACAGAGCTCTGAAAGATGAGGAGAAAATGGAGCTGCAAGAGATCCAGCTGAAGGAAGCCAAGCACATTGCAGAGGAGGCGGACAGGAAGTACGAGGAGGTGAGACTCTTGGACGTCCTGGTGCCGCTGACCCTGCCAGGAGAGGTGGCTTCTTGCAGACAGAGCTCTGCTCAGAAACAGCATGGGGAGAGCCTGGCTCTAGAGCTACCCCACTTCCCTGGCCTGAGGGCTCTGGCAGTACCAGTGGCTCCTGCAGGCGCTCCCTCGTGCCTTGCACAACCTGCCAGCGCGAGGATCATCTTCCTTGCTGTCAGCTGTGACTCTCCCTCCCAGGTTGCTCGGAAACTGGTGATCATCGAGGGAGATCTGGAGCGTACTGAGGAGAGAGCTGAGCTTGCAGAGTCGTGAGTAATCCGCTTGCATGTGACTGGCATGCCTACCTGTGCATGGGAACTAACACTAATGGCACCTCTAACCTTGTTACACAAGGCCTGAAGTACAGGGTGGGCTCAGACCCCCAGGTGGAAGAGCTGGGAGGAGCCTCCTGCTCTGAGCAGGATGAGATCCGCTGGGGGTGTGGAGTTTGTGTGCATCACAATCAGCATGGTCTGCCTTGCAGCAGAGATTTCAGCCCCTTTGCACGAGTGGCTCCCTAGCTGGCGAGGCCAGGGATCCCGCTGCACTTGGTATCCACCCCCACTGCTGTTTGGTCACTGGATCCCCACACGCTGCTGCGGGGCACACGAGCGCACGGTGCTTGCCCTAAAACAGCCGAGGCCGAGGCACAGGGAGCAGGAGCAGCCTGCAGGGTGTCTGACAGCACGGCTGTGGCTGAGGTTGGTCTCTGGCCTCTTGAAATATTTCCAGTAATCACCAGGGATGTTTGCAGTGTTGAGCTGCGAGCTGAGCCTCTGCCTGGAGCAGAGATGCCAGCTGGGGCTCCTTCCACGTGTCTGTAACAGCTCTCCAGGAGCTGGTCGGGGCCCTTCTGTACCGTGGGCCTTGTCTAACAAAGCTGGCATGTGTGCAGCAGTAGCACTGTGCTTCCTGCCCAGACATGCATGTCGTGACCATGACTTCTTTGTGTTTCTCCCCTGCCCCTTTTTGGCTCTGCGGTATTGTGTTTTTGGTGCTCCTTTTGACCCTTGCCCCCACCTGGCTTGTGCCATCATGTGACCGTCACTAACAGTCGTGTCCGGGAGCTGCAGGAGCAGATCAGAGTGATGGACCAGAACTTGAAGTGTCTGTCTGTTGCCGAAGAAAAGGTACTAACCGTTCCCTTCTCGACCCATTAAACCAGAACTCTTGTGGTCTTCTCGCTACGCTCCTTCCCTCTGCTTAATTGCATCTTTCTCTCTCCTGGAATGTTCTGTCCTCTGCCCACGAGCGCTCCTGTCTGTGGTGGCAGCTGTCCATCTGTCTGTCAGAGCAGCTTCCCTCCTTCCAGCAAAACTAGGCGTGCGGCTTCTCCGGGAGGACGCCAGGTCTGGCAGAAATCTGTGTCCACGCCTCAGCTGCTCAGCTCCGTGCCCCGTGCACGTGCTGGCAGAATATCTGAATCGTGACCTTGGAGGCTAGAAGGGAGCTTGCTTTCTGCAGAAGTGCTTCAAAGCAAGGTCCCATCCAGTCTGATCGCAGACAGTCTCCTCAAGAACTCCCTGGTCTTCCCTGCACATGGATTCACTTCTCCTCTCTCCTGTCTTTCCCTCCCATTTCTTTTCCTTTTTCTCCCCTCTTCCTTTACAAAACCCCACAGTAAATGTTCCGAGCTGGAGGAGGAGCTGAAGAATGTCACCAACAATCTCAAGTCTCTTGAGGCTCAGGCTGAGAAGGTAGGGCTGCTTTTCAGAGGGCCAGAAACATTTCTGTTGTGCTAGGAGGGTGTGTGACAGCAGAGCACCCGCTGGGATGGCGATAACGCAACTGCAGCCTTGAGTGAGGAGAGCTGGGCTTGCCTTCCCAGGAGAGCTAACGGATTCCAGCACAGGACTGGTGCTGGCTGTAGAAGCTGGGGGTGTGGGAAGTCTGAGTGCCCCCCCTGCCTCGGGGCAGAATGGAGCAGCTGAGGTGGTTGTGCTGCTGGGATGAGAATCTTTCTGTGCCCGAGTTTGTGTTATGTGCATGGTGTGGGACTTGCTGTCTGACCCAGCCCTCCTGGAGCAGGGTAGGGGTGTGAACAGGTTGGAGGTCTGTGGGCATGTGCACTGCAGTGGGGAGCTGAGGTCTCCCTTTGTAGCTGTAGGCTCTCTGGAGTGGGAGATGCCTGGGGCTGCTGGGGGCTGCCCATGGCTGACTGCTCTCCTCTCCCACAGTACTCTCAAAAAGAGGATAAATACGAAGAAGAGATCAAGATCCTGACTGATAAACTCAAAGAGGTGAGTGTCCCTGTTGGGGTGGCTGCAGCTGGATCAGTCCTTTGTGCCCCGAAGCTGTTGACTGACCGACTCGCTCCTGTCCACAGGCGGAGACCCGCGCTGAGTTTGCCGAGCGCTCCGTAGCCAAGCTGGAGAAGACCATCGATGATCTGGAAGGTACATGCTGGGGGGGGGAGCCAAGGATGTGCTGATGAGTGGGGAGCTGAGAACAGCTGCCTCCCAGGCAGCTGGGGAGCAGCAGTGCTGCTCTGCTCCTCAGTGCTTGGAGCAGGGCTGAACCCAGCCTCCGAGGTGAAGCGATGCCTCTGGGCTCCGGGCTGCGCCCTGCTGCCTGGCCGCCGGCCTCCAGGACCCCGCTGTATCTGATGGGACAGATAACGTGGTGTTATCTTGGCTGTGGTGTCCTCAGGAATGTAACTGGATTCCCCTGCTCCAGCTTAACCCCATTTAAGGAGTGGCATAGGGGAAAAAAAGCACCTGAACTCGCAGGAATTGGTTACAATAACATTCTTTTGTGTGGAATCTTATGCACATGGCTGTCTGCAGGCAGCATTACTGCAACTCAGCCACGGCAGCCAGTCCAACAGCCCAGCCCCAGGAAAACTCAGGCTCCCCAGCGTCAGTTCAAGATAAAATTGCCCAAAGTCCTCCTGTGCAGCCTGTGCCAAGGCTGGGCTCCTCTCCTCCTGGTTTCACAGTACTTCAGCAGCACTCCTGCTGCCTGCTGTTGCAGAGTCCGAACTCTTCCCCCAGCCACGGAAGGAGAAAGTTCCAGCTGCCTCCTTCGATGCGAGGCTGTGGCTGGATTCTTCCATAGATAGCTGTGGCTGCACGGCCACGCTGGCGAGCCAGAGCTCTTGCAGGCCTCCTGCTGCAGCGGGAGCCTTGGCCTCTTAGTGCCAGGTCTTGGGGATTGAAAGCCACATCCTACGGTCGGGAGTCACCCAGGAGTTTTATCTAGAAATAGCAGTGCTGTCAGCTGAGCTGTTCCAGAACTGCAGCCAAGCAGCAATCTGAGCCGCCTCATGATCATGGGGAGCTGCAAAACCTCCGAGTCCCTGCGTGCTGCCCTTGAAAGACGTTGATCGGGAGAGTTGGCTCCAGTCTCCGGGCTCGCTGCTGAAGTGACCTAGTTTATGACAACTGACAAAGTTCTCTGGGCTCTGTGAAGCAGTTAACAGCATTACCAGCTGCGTCCCAGCCGCTGCTGGGAGCAGTCTGTGCCAGCTCTGCCTCTGGAAGGCGGCGGTTGCTGCTCTGCTCCATTATCTGATGGGGAGCGCAGGTGTGGCCGTCTGTTCTCATGTCCTGCCACCCTGTGTAGGGCAGAATGGGAATTCCCTCTCTTGCTCACAATTATTACTTAACTGACTTCTCCCAGACAGGTTTGGGTATTGATACCGAAAGTGAGAACAAAGCACTTCACTGATCTGTGCCCTCCGTGGGTGTAGCACTCATCTCCTTAGGTGGGGTTGCCTTCCCCTGGTATTCCTCCTCCAGTGGCTCCTGCTGGCCCAGCTGGCAGCTTGTGAGAACGAGCTCACGGGGTCTGAGCTCTCAGCTCTGCTCCCCTCGGAGCTGGCTTGCAGTCCTGGAAGGCACTTGCTGGTCAGCCTGCCCTCGGGCTGCCTGCAGCCCATTCGTGGCTCTGGAGCCAGCAGTCGTGGCTGCTCCCCATCTGCCTTCATTTTCTTCTGTTCACGAATCCCACACTGCTTTTCCTGCCCCAGGGTGTTGGAAGAACTCCTCTGCCTTCCCTCATTGTTTCCCTTTTGTTCTCCTCCTAAACCTCTTCTAGATGAGCTCTATGCCCAGAAACTGAAGTACAAAGCAATTAGTGAGGAACTGGACCACGCCCTGAATGACATGACTTCCATGTAAATATGAGCTGGCTGGTGTTTGCCTCTCGCTTCAGCAGGCTAGACCGCCGGAGCTTGCTTGGTTTGCTGTGATTTTCATAGCTGGAGAATCAATGGCACTGTGTTGTCTAGGTTACTTCTACAGATCTCCGCCTCTGGGATTGTGGAGGCTTCCCTGCAGCTTCCCTGCAGCATGCTGCCTTCTAACTCTAGGTCCTTGTGAGCTGCATGTGTAACACCAAGTGCTGTGCTGGCCTGGAAGGGCTCTGGCTCTGACTCTACAGAGTGCCATTTCCAGTCCCACTGGGAAAGGCTTCCTAAGGTGATGTGCCCACTGGAGCCACCGGGCCGTGGTCTCCGATTCCTCCTGGAAGAGGCCGTGGGTAGCGCTCAGTGGGCTCCTTAGGAATCGCCACAAGCGGTTTGAGACGGGCTGGATCGTGAACTGATCTGTGGAAGTAGCTGAGCTCATGTTTCTGCAGCTTTGCCACTTGGCTTTTTGTTCAGCCTGGCGGTGGGTTCTGCTAACAGCTGCTCTGCACAGCCCTCCCCACTAACCAGGAGAGGCCAGGTACCTGCGCTGTAGAGGAGGAGCCTTAGCAGCAGCAGCCGAGAGCTCCTGAGCAGTTTGCTGTGCCACTCTTGCGTTCCTCTTACGACGAGTGTCTCCTTCTGTTTCACACAGATAAGTCTCGCGATTCCAAACTCCACTTTGGATTTGCCTTTCTGCTTGGTGGCTTGTTCTGCACCTGTGCCCTGCGTTCACGCTCATCACCTCACTCTGAATTCCAGTACCTTTTTCCAGTCGCTGTGTGCAGGGCAGCCCTGGGAATGAGCGCTGTAAAGACGCTGAAGCTTGACAGCAGCAGCAGCCCCCAGTTCTGCTGCACTTGCTCCTAAACAAAGCTCCCTCTGTTTGACCCGATGTGCCAGACACTGCTGTGCTCTGAGGGGCTGCCCTTTTCAATGTCTGGGTGTAGCTGGGAGTATGTTGTTCTCATCTGCATATCTTGTGTAGAGCCATAAAGCTCCTTTTGTATTTCTCTTGCCTCTTGCTTGAGCATGATGTCACCTTTTCTAAGGAAAAACAACTCTTGTATGAATTGAATGGAAGGGCTAATGCTTCTGAGGAATGGGTTTCTAGTGACCACTTGCTGCTGCTTTAGAGTAACTTGCAACGTTGCCTTCAGACCAGTGTACCCTTGCCAGCCTTGGTGCAATACACAGACCTGATGAATGCCCTGGATTTTCCCTCTGGGTGTCTCACTGGCTCACGGCTGTGAATCGTAGGTCGGCACGCGGTGGACAGCACGCTCTGTAGGAGGGAGCAGGGTGCCTGGGTTTGGACAGGGACTCCTCAAGCTGTGTCTGCTTCAGCCTGGCTGGAGACACTCCTCACCTGCCTGCTCTGTAGCACTGCCAGCACTGGTGGCCCAATGCTGGCCTGCAGCGGGAAGCCACCACACCCGACAGTCACTCGTGTCACTGGCAAGGTGTGAAAGCTAATAAACACCACACAGCTCTGGCTGATGCCCAGTGGGACAGGACTGGGTGGGCGCTGTGCATGTGGCCCTGCTCCAGGGCTGAGAGCTGCACTGCAGCAGTGCTCCAGCTCCTGGGCAGGGGTGGCAGGGCCCGGTGCATCCCCTGAGCACTGCAGCTGTGAGCACATTGGCAGGCATCACTGCTGCTCCAAGTGTTGCTGGTTGCTCTGGTACCACAAACACTGTCCAGCCTCTTGTTCATGCTGCCTCGTGGTGGCTTCTCCAATGCCTTTTTCCTTTCTGGATTGGTTCATCTGCCGCAGTGCCCGAAGAGCCCTTCGCGAATCGAGTTTTGGTGAAATAGGACAGCTCCCGTGGTTCCCTGAGCCTCAGGTTTGTGTGCACCCTGCTCCACACAACAGCTCTCGCAGTGAGCACGTGGACGTGTGAGCTGCCCCAGCCTGTCCTCCCCCTCCTGTGTCAGGGCTGTCCCCTCGGGCTGGGCAGGGAAGGAGGAGGCACTCCTGCAAGGGATTTCAGAGTCAGCTTGGGAAGCTCTGGCAGATGGTGGCCTGATGCTTCTGGAGTGTGGGGCAATAGCTCTGTGCCCTGCGAAGCAAGAATGCTCTTCAGCACCCAAACCTGCAGCTGAGGTGGGGGGGCTGGGGGTGTGGGACGGGTAGGGCCTGTCACCACATCCAGGTGGCTGCAGGCTTCCAACCAGCACTGGGCTGCCAGCTCTCCTAGCAGGAGGTGACATTGTGCTCCCTGCCCTTGTGAAATGGCTGCTGCTCAGGGGAGGTCCCAGCTCTGGTTTCATTGCGGCTCTGCTGAGCAGAGCGGGTGGCCCCGCTGCCATGTTGCAAGCGCTGCTGTCAGGGGCTGGGCCTTGGCAGGCCCTTTCCCTGCTCGTCCCGGTGGAACTCTGTGCTGGGTGGGTGGGTGATGCAACTTCTGCCCTGGGAGGTTGCGAGAGGCTTCTGGTCTGACGGGATTGCGAGGCCTGTGCAGGCTGGCTGCCACGGGCTGGGCTCTGAGCTCAGGAGTGCTGCAGGGCAGAGAAGCTGACCACGAGGCACAGGTGGTGGAGCTCCGTGGCCGTCAGGCTGCCCTGCAGGCTGGGTGGAGGAGGGAGCAGGCACTGCAGGTAGCCCCGCAGGTGTGAGCAGGCGATCGGTGTTGAGACGCTGTTCCTGAGGTCTTGGAGAGGTCATGTTAATTACTTGTCACGTGGGTGGGCTGTCAGGGCCTTCTCCCCAGGCAGTCACACGTGCTTGAATGCTGTGAGCTGCTGCACCAGCCTTCAGTTGCCTGTGCCCTCATCTGGTTCTGGGGTAGGCTTAAAACGAATCTGCACTCTGGAGCTTCCTCTGTCTCTGGCACCCAGATCGTGTCTTCAGTCCTCACCTAGATGCAGTGGGTTGTTGGGGTGGCACGGTCATGCCCTCTGAGAAATGGCTTTCAGGTCAGGTACGAGGTGCTGTCCTTCTCAGTTCTGCAGCCCTTCCAGGCCTGGTGTCCCCAGCCAGGTCCCTGAAGCCCTGCCAGCCCTCCTGCTGTGTGCAGTGACTCACCTTGCAGGGTGTTTCTGGTTCAGCTGCTGGAGGACAGCTGCTTTCTGCAGAGCTCCACAGGCTTAAAGCACATCCCAGCTCTTTCTCCTTCCCTGGACGCAGTGCAGCCCTGCAGGCTCCTCTTCTGGTGTTCTCTTCCTTCCTTTGCGAGCCCTTGGCAGCACTTTGTTTCTGCCCACACTTGGCTTCCACTGTGATCTTCCTGAGCTGAAAAGCAAGTCAGAGTACGATAAACCCTTGTTCTTCCCAGCTCCATCTGTGTCACAGCCTGGGCTTGATCTTCAGAGGCACGTGCTGTGGAGACAGGTTATTTGATGTGCTCATCTTGGTGCTCTACTAACCTGCCCTTTCTCTCTTTTTCTCTCTTCCTCTTGTTTCCCCTAATCCTGTTGCTGCGCAGAGCGCCTGTACAGCCAGCTCGAGAAAAACCGCCTGCTCTCTAACGAGCTGAAGCTAACGCTGCATGATCTGTGTGACTGAGAAGGGGGCCCTCTAATCCATTAAGCAAGCTAATTGCGAGCACCAGTGCTGTGGACCACAGTGACATCTGATCACTCTTAAGACTGGCAGACGTAGGATTGCAAATTCTATGCAATCGCTGCTATTGAACGGGGCAGTTGAATTTCTCCTCTAACTCATTTTAAGAGCTTTTTTTTTTTTTTTTAATGAAAGTTATGTGTATTCTTGGTGGAAAGACCCTCAGATGGGCTGTTCTTTCAGCAGTCTTGTTCAGTTACACAGGGGTCTGCCTGGCTCCTCCATGGAGCCAGAATGGCTGCACCCACTGCGAGGGGTGGGGTGAAGTCAGGCTCGTGTCTGCTGGAAGATACCTGCCGAGTGCTACGACTTAATTTGCTGTTAGCTGAATGACTGTAGGATTTCCTGCTGCATGGAATGATGGCTTCTAACAATAAATGACTGACCTCGTGGTCTGTGAGACGCTGCACACCTGTAGTGCTTTCATGGGTAGCTGAGCCCTGACCTGGAAGCTCTGGGGGCAGCAGTCATGCCTGGGGCCTGATCCCAGTGCAGCTGTGGAGTCCCAGGATGGGTTGGGAAAGCTCATGGGCGTCTTGAGAGCAAGTCCCCAGCTCTGCCACACAAAGCTGTCCCTCGAGTGCCTGCAGGGAGCCCTTCAGTGCTGCTGTAGCTAGTGCTGTAGGAGGTGTGCTGCTTGCTGCGTGCAGCGCGCTGTCTCTGACCTCGGGGTGGCTGCAGCCCCTCCACAGTCCCCTTGGGAGGTGGAGAGCAGCTTTGGGAAACTGCCTCTTCCTAAAGGACCTCTTTCTACAGCCTGTCTGCCCCGTGTCCCAGCGCGTGGATTTCTTCGGTGGTAAGGGTGGGCTCCCCTTCGGAGTGAAGCCCACCTAGAGTGCTAGTTGCTGCTCTGAGCTCTCCTCCTGGCTTAAGGAACATGTGAGAACCGACTGTGCGAGCTGCCTGTAGCCTCGGGCACAGCTGCAGCACCCTTTGCTCCTCCTTGCTCACTGCCTGCTGTTCCCTGAAAGCCTCTTCCCCCTGTCCTTGGTTGTCTGCTCCCTGCTGCTAGGTAGTGATGGTCCTGGGGGCCAGCTTGGCATCTCTGTCCTGTGCTGGGGGGAAGGGGGGCACAATCCACTGTAACTCCAGGGGCTGATTTCTTAAGCGTGTTTAATCTTGGAGTTGCTCTTGGGTGGCTTGCTGGGCCACTGGGGCCTGCTCTCTGGAAGCGTTGAAGCCCTGCGGGAAGCTAGCTGCACCCCGAGGCACCTGCATGCACAAGGCTGCCTAGAGCACTGCTAGAAGTGCGTCCTGCCCGTGCCACCTGGAGCACCAGCGGCGTGAGAGGAGGGCTACAACGAGGCAGGTAACTCCAGAGCTGCTCGCTGCATCCAGCCAGGCACCCACGGTCGGAGCGCGCTGGGACGGGGCTAGCGCAAGCTTTGGCGAAGGTTTCTGGGTTGCCTTCCGCTGACGTGTAACTGTGCCTCTTGCTTCCTGCCAGATAAACTGAAATCCACCAAAGAGGAGCATCTCTGCACGCAACGAATGCTGGACCAGACCCTGCTAGACCTGAACGAGATGTAATGGAGCCCCGCCGCTGCCTCTGCCACACGACGCCGGGGCCGGCCCAGCCGCCGCTGCCCTCTAACCCTTGGGCCCGAGTTTACTTGTTGCCAACTTGACCAAACGTGGATCTGCTTCTTCACCTCGGGGTTAGAGGTCACCAGGTTGGGCAGAGCTTCCAACAGCGTTATTAAGGGAAATAAACAATGCAATAATGTTCGGGGGAGCATGTTTGAGATGTACACATTTTGTAACTACCTTTTTTTGTAGCAACCATTGTAAAACATTCCAAATAACTGAGGCTGGTGAGCTACACTGCAGAGCTCTGGGCTTTAAGCCTTGGTATTAGCCCGGTGCTCAGCTCTGGCCCTGCTGCAGTGGGGAGGAGGTGGGTGCAATGGGGCCGGGCTGGGAGCCTGTTGGGAACGCTTCTGCCCCCAGAGCCCTTTGCCAAAAGAGCAGTTCAATTTCTCAGCTTTAAGGTAACTGTGGAGAAGCAACTTGAGCAAAAGCAGAATTTTTTTTTCTTTTATTTTTTAAAGCCAAGCCTGTTCTCTGAACAACTGACCCCCCTGAGGGGTTTTTCCCTTCCCTCCCCTGGTGTTGGCCACTTTCCCGGTAGGCTCTGAGCTAACACAGCCGCACGGGGCTGGGTTTACCTTCCCTCCGTGCTGGTGCACCAAGCTTTGTCACGCCTCGCTGGGTCCCACCTAACTGCTTCAGCTCCAGTCCCCTTCTCTGGAAAGTTCTGCCTGCCCGGGGGGCAGCGGCCTTCCCTGGTGGCCAGGCGTGCTCTCCATGTCTTAATGAGGCAGAAGCCATCTTGCTGTGCGTTGTGTCGTTCTCGTGAGGCGTGAGTGGAGCCTGCGCTCGCTGTGTCGCTTGTGAGTCCGGCATGCTGCTTGGTCGTAGCAGTTCTGGGGCCAATCTGGAGAAAAGAAACCATATCAAGTGTTTTGATACTAAATTGAGAACTTGTCTTACTGTCTTTTGAAATAAAAACTGATCCCTCCACGCTGTGGTGTTTTTTTTTTTTGTGTGTGTGTGTTTTGTGCTGTGTCTGGGTCTGGCTGGGAGCTGTGCTCATCCCTCCCTGAGCAGCACTGCGCGTGCGCAGCCGGCGGCGCCCAGGTATGAGGAAGGGCAGGAAGTCTCTGCTCATGCGCAGAGCGCCGCCGCCTGGAAGGCGGGAACGGTGCGGTGCGGGCGGCGCCATCTTGGCTCTGCTCTGACAGGATGAGGCAGGCTCGGCCCTTGTCCCTCCTCATCTTCCTCCTGCTCTTCGTGGTGCCTGTTTGTGCCTTTAAACTAAACGTGCCCAAAGTGTTACTGCCCTTCAGTCGGGAGCTGCGGGTGCCCTTTGTGCTCGAGGCTGAGGGGGGCTGTTACTCCTGGTGAGGGAGGAGCGGTGCTGAAGGGAGAACTGGGGCTGTGGAAGGGACGGTGTGGGGACAGGAGGGCCTGGGGGGTGGCCTGGGGGGTGAGGGCCTGGCTCGGGGTCTTTGTGTACGGCAGTGGCCATGGCTATGCTGTGAGGCAGAAGGCGGCCATAAATCCTCGGCCTTTGGAGCTCAATATTTGAGCCGTTGTGACTGGGCTGACCCCAGCACTAAGACTTAAGCAAGTTATTACAGGAATAAATACTGAAAAATAGTGTTTTAAGGGCAATATAAGCCTGCATACTCTCCCTTCTTTGAGCCCAGTTGGAGATAGCCTGGTGAGCAGAGGGCAGCACGCTTCTCGGTGTCTGTCTTTCAGGTATTCCACACATCACAACGTGGTCAAGGTTGAGTCCCTTTACGAGAACGGCACCGGGTGCTCCCGGAGGGCTGTGCTGTCACCTCAGTCCTCGCAGGCCACCAAGCTGAGCAGCATCGTGGCGGCCGAGGAGCGCGGTAGGTGGCTGGAGCTCGTGGAGCTGACTGGGGAGCGAAGGCTGTGTCGAAAAACCCACGGTTTGTGGTAAAAACGTACTCAGGTTCCCTAGGACAAGACACCAGCTGTTCATTGCCTTCACTAGGGCTGGCTGCTCACAGCCGTGGGGCCACCAGCAGCGTGTGGGTGCTGCACTGAGGGCTGTGCGTGCTCCTCTTGCAGTGACAGGCCACACGCTCCGCTGTGATGTAATCGTGGATGTGATCAGCAGCATCGAAATCATCTCCCGAACTCGGGAGATCTACGTGGAAGATTCTCCTCTGGAGCTGGCTGTGAGAGCCCTGGATGACAAAGGTACTGCTCGTGAGACGAGCCCTCCTGGTGCGGTGCCAAAGCTGTGCTCCGAAAAATAAATGCTGCTTGTTGTCTCCGTGTTAGAAGGAAACGAGGCGTGATTTTGCCCTGTCAGCTAGCAGAAGAGCACACGAATTTTTTCCTCTCTGTGTGAATTTTCATTTCTGTTTTCAGGAAACACGTTCAGTAGTTTGTCAGGAATGGCTTTTGAGTGGAGCGTTGCCAAGGATGAGGACATGGAAAGTTTAGAGCCGTCAAACAAAATAAGGTACCTGTGCTAAAAATGGGGAGGGAGTGCTCAGCATTTACCTTCATCCTGGGGTGCTCCAAGAGCGAGAAGGCAGAAAACGTTCACACAAGTTGGGTTCAACACTGAAATTTCATCCCTGGACATTTTATAACTCAATCAGAGAAGATCCCAGGGAATCTGGCCTAAGTTTGAAGCTCTGCTTCAAAGTGGGGATGTGACTGGAGACCTCCAGAGGTGTTCCCTGACTGTTTTTTCCATAATTGTCTGGTGATAATTTCTTCTTGATCATTGTTGCCAGGGGATGCCAGCCCACCTACTCTGTCTGTGTTAGTGAATCTGAAATGATCATGGAGATCATTGCAGAAGTTACTTTTTTTTTTTTGGTCAGGATTTTAAAATACTCAGAAACCGACTACTCCCCCCTAGACTACATTGCTGAGCTGGAAAGGGCAGAAAAGCAGGGAGACAGAATCCTGATTTCAGGAATCAAAACCGGCGCAGCGGTCGTGAAAGTCCGAATACAAGAGCTGACCTACAAGGTGAATAATCATGGAGAAATTCTTGCTTACAGCTGCTCACAGGCACAGCTGGGAGTGCCACAGCTAACAGATAAGAGAAGAAAAATCTCTTTTGCCACTTGCAGCAGCGTTGTTTGGATTATCGGTTTTGTTGGGTTTCCTTGCTCAAGACTGAAGATACTGAGAGTGGTTTTCTATTGTTGGCTGTCTTTCACGTAGCAGTAGAAAAATAAAAGCATGTCATGGAAGAGGTTCAGATTGCCAAGGGAATGTAGGGCAGATGTAGAATATTGAGCAGGTAAGGGTGTGGAAAAAGGGTTCCTGAATGCATTGCTGTGCTGGTGAAGTGTGTGCACTGCTTTCCCGTTAGCAAGTGGCTGCTGCAGTGGTGCGTCTGCTGGTTCTGGAGAACATCCTGCTGATCCCTGCATACGATGTTCACCTCCTGGTGGGAGCCTTTGTGAAGTACCAAGCAGCAAAAGTGGTGGAGGGGAAGATTACAGGTGAATGATTCTCCTCGCGCCGTCGCCTTTCAGATCCTTGTGTTTGAACCTACTTAAAGAGAGAGCGTAGACGGTTATCAAATCGCTGCAGTGTTTGAAATAACCTTCTTGCAGAGCTAGAATTTCCTCTGGAGCACTATGAGCTCGAGCTTCGTGACCACGTCGCTGCTCCTGGTGGCTCCAGCCTGCAGCCAGTGGCCAGCCTGGAGCTGGAGACAGCCACGGTGCGGGCCGTGCAGCCGGGCCGCAGCAGCCTCGTCTTTGTCCACAAAAGTATCCTTCTGGATGGCCGTGTTCCTTTTCAATAAAATGTAAATCCATTAAGAGTTCCTATACCAGAATAAAGATGTTCACATGCGGGCTGCATCCGGGCTTCCTAATTGCACTATCTACGTCGTGGAAGCTGGATTTTTAGGTAATGAGAAAGTGAGAGCTTGATTGTAAAACTCTCACATCCCCTCTTTTTTTTTTTTGATCAGAAAAATACTTTAATATATCATTGTGTTCATTATATTGGGGGTGGGCATCCAAAACTTGAGGCAGGAGCAAACTGCATCTGTTCAAGTGCACTGATTTGAAAATGGAAATTGGCTTCGCTCCGTTTGATGGGCTGCTTTCTAAATCAGAGTAATTAACGAAGCTGAAGATTAGCAACAGGGAATGGGCCTCAGCTTGGAAAGAATGTGTCATGATTGCCTTACATGCCTCTTTTTGCTGCTTGCTGAAATATATATTTTTGTTAGAGCCTGCTTGGAGTCAGGAGTTTGTTTTTACATGATACTGGATACTCTGGGGGCTGACTAATGAGAGCCTTTCTGCTTCGGTTCGTACCCAGAAGGGTTTGCAGTGGCTGAAGTGCTCGCTGCTTTGTGGCTGACATTCTTCATTCTGTGCTGAAATCCCTGTTACTGGCAGCAGAAAGATGTCCCTGTTACAAAAACTAGCATCCCTGGCTCTCGCTGGTCAGGGACAAGATGGAGGTTTCTGAACCAAGTTAGGAATTCCTCAATTATTCTATAGATTAAGACAAGCTACTCTAGCATCAAAAGTGATTAATGGAAGATGTTTGACCACTGCTGCTCGCAGTGGTTTCAAGAGCAAACCACATTTTTTATTCCAGGTTTCAGTGTCTATCCAGGAGACAGATGGGTACTGGAAGTGCAGCGAGAGTACGCGGTCACTGTTGAAGTTTACGATAGAGACAGCACGAAAGTTTATTTATCTGATGTGAGTATGTGTTTAGCTAGCAACGAGCAGCTGCCAGGAGTGCCATGATGAATTGTGCTGCTGTCATGGAGAGCGTGTAACGAACACAACATTCCTGCCCTTCCTGAGTTTATTGGAAGTCGTTTCTGACAGAGTAGTGAGGACTAGTAAGGAAATGGGAGAAAGCGGGAGGAGGAAAGGTGCTGCTGCTGTTGTCATCTCAGCCTCTGCTTCGGTCTCGGTTGCACAAATTTCCATTCACATTCCATCTGTACAGGTCTTCTTACCTGTGTTACAGAAACACAGTTCTGTGGCTGTTTGTGGAGAACGAATCAGGTTTTCCCTGGCAGGGGATGCAGCGCTCGCTGATCTTTGTCAATTTGCAGAATCTCAGAATAACTCACCACTTTCCTAAGGAGTATTTTGAAGAGCTCATGTCGTCTCCTAATGGGTCTTACCACGTAGTTCGAGTGCTAAAGGATGGCATCACAGGGATAAAAGCTGAGCTGGTGTCTGTTCTTCAGCAGGTAAGAGACAAAGGTGGCAGTAACCTCCTCAGGATGTTTTTCCTGGTCCCCTAGGTCATAGCACAGCGCTGCTCACACCCATGTGAAATGCACTGCTCGTGATTTGAGTTACATTTGTCCTGCCAGAACAAGTTATTCTCCACAAGGTCATCGTGTACAGTGCCTTCTGCAGTTTCTGAGTTGTGAGCAGTCCAAGAGGCAGATGTGACTCTGAGCAATAGAGAAACCAGGCAGTTTCAAAGAAAAGTGGGAAAAATTGAATTGCACCAGAGCTTCTTGAACTTCCTGCGCTGGTGCTGGAGCAGCAGCAGCTCCTGCCTGGCCCGTGTGCAGCGTGTCATCTTACAGAGCACGTGTGGGCTGGTGGCACGCTCCTGTTCCTTGCCAGGAAGCATTCTTGTGCACAGCTTCCAGAGTTTTGGAAGGAGGGTGTTCCAGGGACTGTTCTCCATAAGGGAATTGGATGCCGTTGAAGCTGATGAGTTTCAAAGCAGAACCAAGCTCTGCTGAGCCAGCTGGCCTCAGCACCTGGGGATGTAAAGCCAATGTGTTAAGGAAATCTATAAGTATAGCCACAGACTCCTGTCTCTTACACAAAGCAAAGTGTTTTGGGGACAGATGGACATGTTATAGTGGCTTAAATAAAGTGACAAATAAAGTTTGTGAAGCCATCAGCTCTCTCCTTCGATGGCAAGCTGCTCTGAGTGACCCAGCGCTGCCTTTTGTCCCCGTTTCAGGACGGCTCAGGGATTTACTTCCCCACTCCCATCAGCCACGAGCAGGAGGTGAGGATGCACCTTCCCATCCGGCTGTGGCCGCCTGTCCTGGCGTTCCCACAGCAGCCCACGGCCAGCTGCTACCGACACGCGGTGCAGGTGAGGGAGCCCGTGGGCTGGGAGCTGGTGAAGGCCTCCTTGGTTTGAGAGCCTCTTCCAGAGGGAAAGTTAATTAACAGCTTGCAGCAAAGAGAGGCTCACTAGGAATCCTGAGCACTCAGCAGGCGCAAATGCTCTCATTTCCCTACTTCAGCCTCATAATGGTTCTGCTCCCGTGGTTTAGCTCCCTCCACAAAATCCATTTCTCGTTGCTAAAGCCACATCCTCTTTTACTCTTTTCCTTTCTCAGAAATGCCACGTTCCCGTCCCCCAGTGTTCTTTCCCCCCTTGCTTTTCCATTATCTTTCTGTGCAATGCCTTTGTTATTTTGCTCTTTGGTCATGTGCCAGCGTTCCCAGCTCGTTTGCTGTTCTCTTGGCTGTAGTCGTTCAAGCTCACCGTGTTTTTAAGCTGCCCAAAGTGTTGTTTAACATAAGAAAAGGCAACAAAAATGCACTTTTACCGTGCTGTTCCGTGGGTAAACAGTGAATTTTTTTACTTTTTTGGTCAGATTCTGTCATGCCATCCTCCTCCTGTTGCCAGGACACCGTTCACCTCTGGTCTCTGTGCTTACCTTTTCTTTCTGTTTTTATAGGCAGAAGGAGGCAGTGGCAATTTCTCGTGGGTTTCCTCCAATCAGACCGTGGCCACAGTCACCATCAAAGGAGTGGTGACCGCGGGCCTGGCCCAGGGGCACTGCACTGTTCAGGCCAGAGATGTACAGAACCCCTTTCATTATGCAGAAATACAGGAAAGTCTTTTTTTTTGTTCTTAATCTGAGCAGTTTATTGTTCTGAAACGCTGTCTTGTCTGGGCTTAGAAACTGAAAGCTTCTGTTTGAAGGTCAAAGTTTGTTTCCTGTTCAGAAGCTCTGGGCTTGGTTTTCCTGTGGCTGTTACTGCAGCGTTCTGTCAGTGGCACTATTTCCAGTTTACATGACTGCACTTGTATCTCAGTACTTCTTATTTCAAGAGCGTGAGGTGCTCCTTAATGCAGCACTACTGCATGGTTTTATTTTGCATTGTGTTTAGTGCCACAGAAGAACTGCTGGAGCACTTGCAAGCAGGCATGCTGTCAGGCTGTTTTCCTGTACTTTAATTTGGGCCATTTCCTGTCGGACCTGGGCTGCTAGGCTGCTGGCTCTGACCTCCCACGGCAGCTTCCTGCTCTCACAGAGCTCTTCCCTGGGCTGTGCCCGTGCAGGTGTACGTGGAACCGCTGGCAAAGGTGGACCTTGTGCCCCTCCGTGCAGATGTAGAGATTGGGCGTGTTCTGGAAGCTCCCCTCAAGATGTATTTCACACAGAGGGACACAAGGGAGAGCGTTGCCTTCACGGACTGTTCCCTCCTGCCTCTGGAGATCAGCATGGAAAAGAAGGGAGTGTTTGTCCTTGTTGAGGAAGGTATGATGGGTTAGCTCCGGAACACGTGTTCCTGTGAGTGCGTTCTAAAATAGTTCCCTGAAGTCACCCCCTTGTATAATTTGTGGGGTTCATCATCAGTCGTTAACGAAGTCTGAGACAGTCACTGGGCTGAAGAGTCCCTTGGGGCACTTTGTAACGGACTCACCCCACGTCTGGGTGGATCAGAACTGCTGGAGAGATGCAACATCTGGGGGAACCCTCAGGAAAACCGACAGAGGTTGAGGATCCTGTTCCCATTCATCTCGTCACCGATGAGATCTGCACAGCTGCTCTTTGTTTTTAGGTGACCGCAGGCCTGGCCAGGAGTTCTGCTCCAGCTTCCAGATAGAAGCGAGGTCTGTGGGACACACCTTGCTGACAGTGAGCGTTGCTGTCCCCCAGCAGTACCTGGAAACAAACGCCGTGTTTGCTGCTTACGAACCTCTCAAGGTGAGGAAGCGTGCTGCTGGCTTGTTGGAGAGGTGCTGTATTTGTTGCACGGTGCCAAACCCTGAATCATTTGCAGCTGGGAATTAACTGACACCTACAAAAACGTGAACCTCTCATTCTGTCACTTGGGAGAAAATCAGATTAACAGACAACTCGACTGTTGCTTTAATTGTGAAAATACAGCAGCGTATTTGAGTGGTCTTCTTTCTTCTGTCTGAGCTGTGAGCTGTGGGGGCTAAACTACATTTCTTGGGTAGCTTGGAATAAATGACTGCAGAGGAAGAATGGTGATATGTTATAATGATCTGCAGTTTCCTGTCTACTTCTCATGTGTGTGAATGGCCCCATTCCAGCATTGAAAAAGTCCTCTGTGAATCTTAAACATCCTTTGTATTGCTCAGCTAGTTGGAGGCCTTCAGTGGTTCTGACTTTGGTCCATTTTTGACTTAAGTCTCTCAGTGACACACTGGACTAAAAGCAGGAATTTCTCTTTTTTCCTCTTCATGTGGTCAGGCTGTCAACCCAGTCGAGGAGGCTGTGGTGACCTGGAAGGCAGCGAAGGAGATGGTGTTTGAAGGTGGGCCAGCCCCGTGGGTTTTGGAACCATCTCATTTCTTTTCGGAACTGACTGTGGAACATGAAGAGAAAATTGAGGTTGTGCAAGTCCAACTGCCAACAAAAAGGAAAATGAACCAGTACGTGTACCAGGTTGTGTGCCTGGAGCTGGGGGAGCAGGTGAGGAAACCCTAATCTCTGTGTTCTGAACTTGATAAGGAGCTGCAGAGAGTGGATAAAATCGCATCTGCAGTCTCACATTCCCCTTGATGAGAGTGCACAGCCCGTGGGGTATTAGCTAAGGAAGGGTGGGCTCCATTCTTACACCTCCTGGCTTGTCAGTCCCCACCCTGCTCAGAGCTGTGTTTAGGGAAAGAGGACAGTAGGGGTCCTGTTCAGTCCAGTGGCTTGTCATACATGCACGTGATGGAACTGTCCTACAAACTGCCCACAGAAACTCCTGCAAGGAAAAAAAAAAAAGTCATTTTTCTCACAATGAAACTGTCTGCACTTACTTCAGCTCCGTGTGTTTCATCCTACACAACCCCTGGCATTTTAAGGTGTTGAACACAGCTGGCTGCACAGTGCGGGTGACCCCAGGGGGTCAGTGGTCGCTGCGTGTCCCCGCAGGTGCTCACGTTCCGGGTGGGGAACCAGCCCGGGCTCCTGAACCCCGCTCCGGCCGTGGAGGCGGTGACGGTGACCTTGGTCTGCGCCGCTCCTGCCAGCATGGCCGTGACCCCGGCGTACGAAGCGCTCGCTGGCGTTGGGCCTTGTCCACTGCCACAGCACAGCAAGCAGCTGGTGAGGCTGGAAGCAGAACTAATGGTGGTGATGCTTCTGTGTTCCTCTGGGGGTGGCTGGGAGGGCAGGGTGTGTGAGGAGCTTCCTGTGTGCTTAGGTAAAGGGACAGCACAGGCCCTCTGCTGAGAAGGTTTCCTCTCACTGTTGTGTTCAGTTTGGCAGTAATTGACTTAGTAAGCAGGAAAACTCAGAAAAGGAATCAAAAGAGCCTGAGCCCTGTGATGTGTTGGGCACTGCAGGAGCTGGCACTGCCCAGAAACCCATCTGTCGTGGTTCAGCTGAGCCCTGGTTCAGAGGAGGAAACGTTTCTTCCAAGGCAGGCACTAGGTTAGCAGCACCACTGTTTCTCTGCACGTAGATCCCCGTCTCCAGCCTGAGGAGCACGGTTCTGGAGCTGGCCGTGTTCGACTGGCAGCAGCGCAAGTTTGACAACTTCAGTTCCCTGGTGCTGGAGTGGACGTCGTCCAACGAAAGCCTGGCGCACTTCTCTGAGGCCAGAGCCACGAGGATGGTGGCGAAGGATGACGGGAGCGGGCAGACCCGGCTGCATGGTACCGCTGGGCTTGGAGTGCAGCAGGGGGAGCTTGCTGGGCTTTGGTGTTCAAAATTGTTCCTCAGGAGTGCAGTGAAACTTGAAAAATCTTTAAAATTCTGTTTGAGATTATTTCTAATGTCTTGTTGTATTGATTTTTTTGCATCTGTTGCTTGTAGGACATCAGCTCCTGGAAGTGCATCAGGTTAAAGGAACCGTTCGCGTTGGAGTCAGCTTTGTGAAGTACACGACGAGCGGTGGCCCAGAAGTGAGTGGTGAGGAGCCTCTGTGGTGGACAGAGGAGAGCTGGCTGCCTTGGGCCTCATCTTTCCTGCGTTTGGTAACAGATAACCCCGGTAGCTGAGGGTAGTGGGGTAACATTCCATTTTCAGTTCTAAACAGCAACTGTTGCAGCTTCACAGGGAGAGATCTTTTGCTCATTTGCGATCTGTAATCATCGTTTCCTTTCTTTATAAAAGAAGGAAAAGAGTGGTGGTGCTTTTGTAACCTGAGCAATACTGATGCAATCTCTCTCTGACTGTGTTTGCCTTCCTAGGCAGTGTCTAACTTGCTTCCCCCCGCTTCTGTGGAGCTCTTACTGGTAGAGGATGTGACTGTGGTGCCAGATAACGCCACGCTGTACAACCATCCTGCTGTGAAGGTAGGGACCCCGACCGCAGCTGCCCTGTGCCTCGCCGTCCTCCCATAACCAAAAAAAAGTGATGGCTTCAGATTTTGTAGCCATCTCCTCTTTTCTTAGCAAAACTTCTCAGTAGGTGAGGACTGAGGGCTTGGGTCTCTGATGCAATTCTGTTTTCATTGGTAGGAGCAGTTTGATCTCGTGGAGGGATCTGGGTACTTTGTGATCAACAGCAGCGAGGACGGAGTAGTGAAGGTGAAACACCGCGAGGCAGAGAGTGCCATTGAGGTGACTGCGGTGTGGGTGTCTGCAGGGAGCAGCTGGGGCTGAGGATTTCAAAGGGGGAGGTTCGGCCTCTGAAAAAAGGGAGTAATAAATCTTTCTCTTTCCTTCCCCCCCCCCTTCTCTCTGTCTCAGTCACTGTTTTTCTTAGAGGTGGTTCTGTGTATCCCACTTCGTGTCTCAGGCCTCTTCATCATTAGCAGCTGTGTAATTTAGGCCACATATTTGCTTCAAAAAGTCTGAAATGAAGGGGAATCCTGATAGTTATGAAATAGGCCGTGTTAATTGTATGTAGATAATTGTTATTTTTAGTCTTTACTCATGGCTTACGTCTACATCCTGGCTGGGCTGAGACTTTATGTAGTTCCTTATCAAATTCCCTCCTACAGCTCGCTGCACGCTGTATCCTCCAGCAATGCCTGCAGTGTGACTTGGTGCTTGTAACCCAAAGGGCATGAGCTCGTGGCTGAGTCAGAAATCAAAACTTTGTCAGGTTTTATTTGAGAGAGAAATCTAATCTCACTGCCAGAGAAGAAACGCTCTGAACTTTTGACTGCTGTGCAGTTTGGAAATGGAAGCTGCGTGTGTTGGGACATCTCAGGTTACGCAGGACAATGCCCTGCTCCCTTTTTGTTACAGGAGGGGACCCTGTGGGGAGCTGCAGAGTCTTTCTTACACCAGATCCACACAGCTGTGTTCCAGTATCAGTGCAGCTGAGCTGAGCAACGCTTTTGTGCAGAGTGCCTGATTTTTGTGAAACTTGTCTGTAACGGAGATGCACGTGTTTTTTCCCAGTTGCTATGGCTGTGCCTGTTTGCTGTCGTTACAGGTCACCCCTTTGCAGCCTGGGTTTGTAAGCCTGGGGATTTGTGACCTCTGCTTGGCATCGTTGGAGCCAGTTACAGCCCAGGTGCACGTGTCTGACATGTACGAGGTAGAGGTGGAGCTCACGGATAAGGTGATGCAGCCCTGGGGAAGCCCCGGTGTTCCCCAAACCCACCTGCCCCTGCCCACAGCCACGGGCAGTACCGAGAGATCGGGCTTAGGATCTCACACCCAGAGCAGGGATGCAGAGCTCTGCAGGAGGGGTGTACGAATCGCTCCCTTCCCCTCTCCTCTTTCCTTTTAATCTAGGTTGAGATTGGCAAGTCTGTTGTTGTTGCCGTTCGAGTCCTGGGTTTCCATCGACTTCCCTTGCGGAGTAAATACTTCAAGTACATGAAGCTGAAGCTGCAGGCAGCATCAGCTATTGTTGCACTTGTGTGAGTATTGCAGTTGGCAGGTTGGGCCAGTGAGTGCTAGCTGATAACATTCACCCTGCAGCCTAGGACTGATAACTCCAGAGGAACTGTTTGCATTACTTCAGACCTGGTAGCTCTGTCTGTGAGCTTTTCTTTTGATGGGGGAATTATTCCCTCACATTTGTTGTATTTATTGCGTGGTATTTTGCCACTCAGAGCTCTCTGCATCCTTTACATAGGACTGTGGGTATTGCAGAGCACGAGCCTCAAGCTTGCAGTGCTCACAACTTGCCTGCCAGGCAGTTCTGCCCGAGTTATCTCTTAGTTTCAGTACAGGAAATGAAAAGTGGAGTCATGCTAAAGTGTATTCATAGGCAAATGGAGGAAGTGAGAGAATATTCAGAACTGCACATGCTTCACGCTGCTGCTGTGGGCCAGACAACTTTGGTAGCTACAGCCTGGGACAAGATGGGAAGAAAAATTAATTCTGCTCCTCGGAAAGTGGAGGTAAGAAAGTACTTCAGGGAAAAAAAACCAGCCCAGTTATATGATAATGTTCTAAAGCCTTGATCACTGTTAAATTCTTGTAAAAAAGGCTCCTAGGAATGTTGTCAGTGATCATTTCTTGGTTTTGGCCGTGTCCCTGTTGTTCTCCCGGTCCTTCCACCCGGAGAAATACGCATCACATTTTACAGTAGAATATTCTTCCCTCCCAGGTCTTTCCTCCATTTAAACTGATCCCAAAGAAAATTATTCTTATTCCACACAACATGATGCAGGTGAGCACTATTTCCTCTGAGCAGATGAGAATTTTTTGCTCCCCTTCACCTACTGCTTCCTTTCCCCCTCAGTACTGGCGTGCTTCATGTCAGTGCAAAGAGCTTGATTAAGTGTAGGAGTAAAAGAGACACGAGTCCCCTCACCCCAGCATCTAGATCTGCTCGTTTCTGTTTGTTTATGTTACAGAACATCTCGTGTTCTATGTACATACACTTAGGTGATGTCAGAAGGTGGTCCCCAGCCACAGTCCATCATCCACTTCTCTGTCACCAACCGCTCCGTCGCCGAGGTCAGCTGGCACGGACAAGTAACGGCGAAGGCAGTGGGGAGCACCACGTTGCAGGGCACTGTGCAGGTGGTCAGTGAAGACACAGGAAGAGTTACTGTTTTTTCACAGGTATCTTCCCTCACTCCCTCTTTCCTTTGTCAAGATTTTAATCATGCTGGTTGCCCTGGTCTTGAAAACCAGACCTTGGGGAAAGCTTCCATCGACAGCATATCGAGCTCGTGTTTGCAATGTGTCCGTAAAAGGAGTTTAACTTCGGTTTCCTGTTGCAAATAACAGAGAAGGCCATCATGCAGTCGGATGGGGAACTGTCTCCCCGCTTTTTTTCCTTGCTTTCTGGCGCCCCCAGTGGGACATTGGTAAAGGCACTGCTCAGTGCACGGGAGGAGGCAGCAGGAATCAAAGAGCTTTGGAAGAATCCTGGCTTTGTTCCGAAGTGAAGCTGCAGACCATTTGCAGGCTGTTGCCTCGAGTGAGATGTCGCCAAGCTTCACTGCTGTTTTATTTTTCAGGATCAAGTGAAAGTAGAAGTAATTCAGTTAAAAGCAGTAAGGATTCACGTACCTGCCTCCAGACTTGTAACAGGCACTGAGGTAGGTGCTGCAGCTAACGCTGAAAACTTCCTGTTTCCCTGGAGATACAGGGGCTGATTTCAGACCTTGAAATACGCATTCAGGGGATTTTTGGTGGGAAGAGGGTATGATCTGCTGGCTGCAGGTCGTCCTTTCAGCCAGGGAGAGGAGGGTTTGTTTTGTGTTTTAAAGGACTGCAGAGAATATACTACAGGTAACAAGTCTGTGACCTATATATCAATACATAATTCCCCTTCTCCCAGTTTTAAGGGTTCACATTCCATTTCTAATGGCGTATAATGTGGCCCGGTGTTTTGTCTGCTCTTCATACAGGATTGAGCTGAGAGGCCCAGAATACAGGGAGCCTCACATGACCACACTTCTCTGTGGTGACAGTGTTCTCCCTTTCCAGATGCCAGTCTTTGTGGTGGGGCTGAACAACATGCTGACTCCGTTTTCCTTCAGTAATGCTAACCCAGAGCTGAGATTCCAGTGGTCAGTGAGCAAAAGGGATGTCCTGGAGCTCCTCCCTCGACACAGGAAGGTATGAAGGAAGCCACCAAGCATGGCTTTTCGCCCCGTAATAATGTTGCTGTCATTTATTCTTCTTTCTTCCTTTTTTTTTACCTGTTGTATGTATGGTCCGGATTGAGATGCTGTGGCTGTGTCATTAGAAACTTCTGCATGCCTTATGGAAAGCAGCCAAGTCTGAACAGAGGAGATTGTATTTGTCGTAGAAGTTCTGCTCTTTAGGAGGAAAACCCAAGACAAAAGGGATTTTTCTGTTTTTACACGTGGCTCTGCTGTATTTCCATACTCAAGCTGGCTGTTAATGCACAGACTGCTTGGCCTCAGCTGTGCTGTCTCTCCCACAGGTTTCCATTCAGCTCCCTTCAGAGAGCAACGTTGCTATGGTCGTGTACACGAGGTCAGCAGGCAGAACCAGCATCAGGGTGAAGGTGCAGTGTCTGAATGCATCTGCTGGGCAGTTTGAGGGGAACGTGACCGAGCTGGCAGATGAAGTGCAGGTCCTGGTACGTGCCACGGGCTGGGCTTGTTGCAGAGGCAGTGTTTGGGGTGGGAGAAACTTGTGGGAGCAGCAGAAGGGTTCATCTGGGGTGTGCTTGTTGGGCATAGCTGCATGGAGAGGTCTGCATCTCCTGTTTGTGTCTGGTCCTTGTGTTGACCAGTTGTTACACCAGTTGTGTGACTGGTTTTCCTTCACCCCTAACTTCCAGCTGTCATTAATCCATGTTTTTCACTGTCTCTATTTAATAATCTCTTTTTGTATTTAATAATCTCTTTTTGTTCTGCCTGTAGGTATTTGATAAGCTGTTACTTTTCTCTCCCTCATTTTCCACGGAGCAAATTTTAATGTCCACGAATTCTCAGCTCAGGCTGTACACAAACAGGTAGACAAAGAAAGGAAAATCCAGAACGTAGAGACAGTTTGCAGTGTGTTTCTCTCCTGTTAGCACAAGAAGCTGCCTGCTGGCAGCAGAGATACTCAGCAGAGACTTGCATACTTCCTGCTACAAAACTGAGAATTTGAGGCATGCTCAGTTTCAAGTTACTGTCTGGAAAGGCTGTGTGAAGTGTGGTTCACCACAGAGCAGAAAATGGCAGTCAGGTTTTTAAAGGGACAGCTCTGTACGAGTGATACTCATTGTCAGGGGAAAAAAAAATTCATTAGCTGCTGCTTGTTGCTCTAGAATGAAAGCAGCTGCCAGCCTGTCCAAGGCTAACAGACCCTTTTCACTTTTGTTCTTGGCTAAGGGATGGGGCTGCGTTTGTGAGCTTTCAGATCCTGCAGTGTTACCCCAACTCCTCCGTCCTGGAGGAGCACGAGCGTGGTGTCCTGAGAGCTGGGCCCATCACAGGCATCGCAGCGCTGGAGGTGACTTCTCTGGAGCTCTTTGGGGTCAACCAGACGATCATAACGAGCGTGCAGGTGGGGTTCCAGGCAGCAGAGTCAGCTGCTGAGCGCTCTCACAGTGCCTAGACTTAGTGCCATTTTGCTTTGTCCAGGTTGCACCCATTTCCTATTTAAGGATAAACATTGGTCCCAAAATCTACACAGCCGACGGCGTGCCCCTGGCTGCGTTTCCCCTGGGGATGTCCTTAACCATTACAGTTGAGTTCTACAACAACATTGGGGAGAAGTTCCATGCCCAGCACGCGCAGCTGCAGTTGTCTGTGAACAGGTACAGTCCTGAGAGGGCAGGCACGTGGCTGGGGGAGAGCTCACACGCTTTTCTATCACAAAGTGATAACAGGGAGGGGGTAAAGTTCCATCTTAAACTTGAGATGGATTTGAAAACATCTGTCAAGAACTGAGAGCGGCTTCACTTCATCACCAGTACCATCTCATGTGGATTTCTGTACAGGAAATGTGCAGCTTTGGATGGATGAAACTTAGTTTCCTCTTGCTCTGGAAATGTTTGTTTTCAGGGATGACTTGCTGCTCATCAGACCCGCGAGTAAGAATCACAGCTACGTGGCTCAGGCTGTGAGCAGAGGAATGACACTCTTGGCCATCCAGGATGGGAAGCATCCAGGTGTGGCTGACTACGTCCCCGTCCCGGTGGAATACACCATCAAGCCAGAGCTCTCCGGGCCCCTCGCAGTGGGAGATGTCATCTGCTTCAGCTCCCCCCTTGTAAACCAAGAAGGTTCGTGTGCCTTTTGCTGTGGCCCATGACGGGGCTGGGAAGCAGTGAACCCATCTGCTTTGAATTCAGGAGCTGGGCAGAGCCACCTGACAGGGTTTTAGTGGGTGCCTCTAGGAGTTGTGACTCCTCAGATCTGCTCAGGACGGGGCGTTGTGCCTCGGGGTGGGACGGAGCGGGCGCTGCACGTGGCAGGCGGTGTCCACACACAGATCCTGAGGCTCAGCCCCTGCCTCCTGTTGGCAGGAGGGCTCACTTCGTGGCCTTCTCAGAGTTCAAGTGCAAGCCCAGCTTTATGATCTTTTACGCTGACACAAAAAGAGCCTTTTCCCTCTGTTCAGAATGGCTGTTTCATAGACAGGCAAAGGCCAGGCTGCTGGGGGGGTTTCTGGTACTTAAAGCGTTCCTTTACTGCATTAAAGACCCCGTGCATGATGGAGCGCCAGTCCTGCCCCTGCAGCTTTCCTGCTGCCTAATCAGAGCTGCATGGTAAATTAAGTCCCTGATAGGGTTTTTAGAATAAAAGTAACCAGAGAGGAATGCAGAACACCCTCCCGTTCTGTGCAAGTTCAGCTGAGCATTCTTCTTACTTGCTGAACCCCAAAGTTAACCTTCTTGTTTATGGTCCTAATTGATTGAAGTTGATGTGATTTATAAGTCCTCTGGTCTGGAGAAGAAGCAGGCGCTCTTGTGGTGTGTTTCACTGGGAAATGTGGGGAAGGGGCTCACGGGGGGCCCTGACCCTTTCTGGTAGCTGCCTTGCAGCCCAGCCCAGCTGGTTCCTGGGGTTTGCAGGTGAGCCGGGGACGTGGCGCGTTTCCCCCCCCGAGCTGCTGGACGTGGACAGCGGGAGCGGAGCCGCGTTAGCGAAGGGCTCTGGGACAGCCACCATCTTCCAGGACATCCCAGGGATGGTGAAAACATACAGAGAGGTATTTGTCACCGTGCTGTGGGAGGAGAGCAGCTGTATGCCGTGACCGTGTGTGTATTTGTGCTGCTCTTGTCAGGAGGGAGGAGCAGTGCAGGGAGGGCTCGGTTCTCAGTGGTGCTGCAGGCTCTCGTTAGTGTGCTTGAGAGTCCCCTTTAATGGCAGTCGGCCAGCTAAGCCAGTTTTTAGAGTAGCAGAAGAAAAGCGAAGCGGTAAATTTCCCTGCTGTCTGTATTAGTCCGTGTTTTGGGCTCAGAAGGATGTTTTTAATATTTCAGGTGGTTGTCAACGGTCCTTCCAAGCTAAGCCTTCAGCTGGGTCAGAACAGCTACGTAACAAACGCTCCCGGTTCTCCTGCGTTCCGCCTCCTCGTCAGCACAGGCAGCGGGAGGGAAACCCTCAGAGGTGGGACCTGCGTTTGTCTGCTCCTCTTTCCTGGTTCATGCTGAGCTTTCCTGCAGTCACATTGACACCATGGACACGTCCTTACGCTGTAGTTGTAGGAACTGAGCTGCAGTTTATCTGCACAGCGTGGTTTTAGCCTCTGAAACACTGAACTGCATGAGCTACAACGCACCGCAGCGAGTGCAGGACTGTGGGCTGCTGCTGGGGAGGACATTTCTGGTCAGGAAACCGAGTGGTGGTTGCAGATGACAGCTGGGCCTCCTGGTGCCGTGGGGAGAGTTGCTCTTGTTTTGCTGGAGGTCGCTGGCAGGGCGCTGACTGCCTCATTCCTGGCTCTCCCTGTAGGCTCGTGCAGCCCCGTGCAGCTCCACGCCATCGCACATCGGCTGTTCCCCCAGTCCCACCTGCGGTGCCAGCTGGAGTTCAGCAGTGCCGTGCTGGACGTTCCCATAGGGGAGGTCTTCCTCGTGCAGCCGGAGTTCAGCGTGCAGGAAGGTAGGCACGAGCTCTTACATCTGACCAAAATCCTGCGGGCTTTGTTCTGGCGATACTTTTTCCATTTCCAAAGCAAGCTCTGACGTGTTCCGTTCCGATCCCGCCCTGAATCAGGTCTCTATATCTGTGCCATCGCTGCCAGGCCCCAGCCCCGCGCGGTGCTGCTGGCTCTCAGCAGGGCCGACACCTCGGTCCGCGTGGCGGTTTCTCACAGCAGCGACCAGAGGAAGGGTGACACGCCGAGGATCCTCGTTCCCTTCCTCCCTGCCTTCTACCTGGAGCAGTCAGAGCTCGTTTTCAGCGCCACGCAGCTGACGGCCGTGCTGAGCGTGCTGGGAGTTGCACAGGTGTTAGACAAGCTGGAGGTAGGTGAAAGCTTTTCTTTGTCTCTTTTCCTGGGAGCAGGAACGCGCACCTGCCACGAGGTGTTGGCGCATTCAGGTGCACGTCCCTGCCAGGTTCCTCTGAGCCCTCTGCTCGCGGGGTGACAGCACGCTCCCTTGTCCCCAAGGTGCGCTCCGGCTCTCCCGCTGTCACCGTGTCACAGCCCGAGCCCTCCCCGGACACACCGGGGCTGCTGCGCTACGCGGTCGCCGTGCTCAACCTCAGCTCCCTCCAGCAGACGGCAGCACCCGGCGCCCTCACCGTGTCCTGCGCGCTCACGGGCCAGAGGGCAGCGGTGGCCCTGCGAGCCCTGGGGGGGGAGCACAGCCCGGGTGAGTGCCCCCGCCGCGTCCCTCTGCCCGTTCCGTGCCCGTTCCACCCCACCTCGCTGGGCCGCAGACGGGGGTGGCTCTGTCTCTGCTCCCCGATCTGAGGGTGCTGAGGGGTTTGGCGTGGAGCTGTGCTGACCCTGTCCCTCGTCCCTCAGGGCAGTGCGGTGCAGGGGGCGGGCAGCAGCCTGCAGGCTCCCACCAGATCCTTCTCTTCGCTCTCTGTGCTGTTTTAGCATCATCAGCCGTGATGTTCCTGGGTAAGCGCGAGGTCTGGGCAGCTCACTAATTAACGCCTGCACACAGCAGCGCACCCCTTCCTCTGTGCAGCCTCGAAGGGCAGCGACACGCTGCGTTCAGGGCGTGCTGCCCTCGGTGGGCTTCTAGGAAACCTCATTAGGGCATTCTGGAAGCAGTGATTTATTGCTCGAGCCCCTCAGCCCACGGGGGGGGGC